>CM045563.1:17713513-17973289 GCA_024721245.1 Mitragyna speciosa | reverse complement strand
TACATTGCCCCCTGAAATTACTGGTGAAAAAGTTCACTGACTTAATGCTACTTAAAAGATGATGAAGGAAAAGGGGTATGCTGTTGACAATCCCTCGATGAGTATGGACTATAGACCATCTTCACAAGTACGCATAGCAATTAAAAGAGCCAGCGTGCATTGTATCACCACAAAAGAAAGTTGCACTAACACTCCAAAGCAATCAGTGTTTAATCGATTGGGAAAAGAACCATCTCGAACATCTGTCTTTAACAGACTTGGGCCAAAGGGAAAGAATGTAAGGGATTCTGTTCACAAAAGACTAACATTTCCAAGATAAATAAGCAAAGTTTCAAGAAAGAAGACAATAAAATCCCTCAAAGACACGAGGTGTCAAAGAAACGAGTTACCAATTTTTTATTCATCACGGCGATTTGTTGAATATAAGGAATGGAAAACTATTGTTGATATGCAATCCGAGGAAGACGACAAAGAAAGTACAGCTTCCTGCAACCATATAGCTATGGTTGATAATGAACCACTTGAAGAAGAAGATAGCGAGGATGCTCCACCTGAATTTGAGGAGGGAGTGAAAACTACTGTTGATCAATTAAAAGAAATTGATCTTGGCTCTCCTGAAAATCCACGTCCGATATATGTTAGTGCTCTGTTGAGTGTCGAGGACAAAGAAGCATATACTAAACTCTTGCACGAATATTGCGACGTCTTTGCATGGAGTTATAAAGAGATGCCTGGCTTAGACCCAAAAGTAGCAGTACATCACTTGGCAGTCAAACGAGGGGTACGTCCTATTAAACAAGCTCAAAGGCGGTTTAGACCTGATATAATTCCATCAATCGAAACTGAAGTGAACAAACTCATCGAAGCTGGGTTTATTCGCGAAGTCAAGTATCCTACATGGATTTCGAGCATTGTGCCTGTGCGGAAGAAAAATGGACAAATTCGCGTTTGTGTTGATTTTAGAGATCTCAATAATGCTTGTCCCAAGATGACTTTCCGCTTCCATAACTGAGCTCATGGTTGACGCTACGACTGGGTACGAGGATATTGTCATTTATGGATGGATCCTCCTGGTTACAACCAAATTCGCATGGCACCATGAAGATGAAGAACTCACTGCGTTTCGTACTCCTAAAGGCATATACTGTTATAAAGTTATGCCATTTGGACTAAAGAATGCTGGGGCAACGTATCAAAGAGCCATGCAAAATATCTTTGATGACATGCTCCATAAAAATGTAGAGTGCTATGTGGATGATTTGGTTGTCAAATCAAGAGAAAGAAGTGATCATTTAGGTGATTTAAGGCAAGTATTTGATCGACTGAAGAAGATATCAACTCAGGATGAATCCACTCAAGTGTGCCTTTGGAGTCACATCTGGAAAATTTCTTGGTTTTGTGGTTCGTCGCCGTGGTATCGAAATTGATCAAGCCAAGATAGATGCTATAGTAAAAATGCCTGAGCCTCAAGATATTCATGACTTGAAAAGCTTACAAGGAAGGTTAGCCTATATTCGAAGGTTTATTTCAAATTTAGCTGGAAGATGCCAACCATTCAGCCGGCTTATGAAGAAAGGAGTACCTTTTGTGTGGGATGAAGCTTGTGCAAATGCATTTAAAAGCATCAAGTCGTATCTCATGAAAGCACCTATCTTGACTGCACCAATACATGGGAAGCCATTAATTCTTTACATTGCTGCACAAGAGCGGTCTGTGGGGCTATTACTTGCTCAAGAAAATGTTGAAGGCAAAGAGGTGCATTTGTACTACTTGAGCAGAATGATGACTCCGAATGAGCTCAACTACTCACCCATTGAGAAGCTGTGCCTAGCCCTTATATTCGCCATTCAAAAGCTGAAACACTACTTTCAGGCTCATACAGTGCGCCTTATTTCCAAAGCAAATCCTATCAAATACGTGATGAGTAGGCCAGTCCTCTCTGATCGCCTAGCTAGATGGTATCTGCAACTACAACAATTTGAAATTATTTATGTCCCGCAAAAGGCTGTCAAAGGACAAGTTCTTGCAGACTTCCTAGCTGATCATCCGATTCCTGCTGAGTGGGAACTGTGTGATGACCTTCCTGACGAAGATGTGCTTCTTGTTGAGATCCGTCCACCATGGAAGATGTATTTTGATGGTGCTGCTCATCGTGGAGGAGCTGGCGCTGGAGTTATTTTCATAACACCTGATGGAGAAGTTCTACCATATTCTTTTGCTCTAACTCAATGTTGTTCAAATAATGTCGCTGAGTACCAAGCACTCATACTAGGACTCGAAATGGCAGGTCGACATGAAACAATTAGAGCTTCAAGTTTATGGTGACTCAAAATTGGTCATTAACCAACTAGAAGGAGACTATGAGGTTAAAAAGTCAGAATTAATTTCCTACCATAATTATGCCAAACAACTCATTGGATGGCTTGGAGGTGTGACCATTGCACACGTGCCAAGAAATCGAAAATAAGCAAGCTGACGCGTTGGCCATGCTCGCTTCGACACTGACTTTACCAAGTCACGAGATAAAAGTCCCCGTGTGTCGAAAATGGGTAGTTCCACCATTATTTGATGAAGATGTCGACGAGGTCGAAATTCATGCAGTTTCCATCTACGAAGTTGAAAAAGAGGATTGGAGACAATTGCTCATCGACTATCTCAAATATGGAAAGTTGCCTGATGATGCACGAAGAAGAACTGATGTTCGCCGTCGCTTCCCCACGATTCATTTTCTACAAGGATACATTATATCGACGTTCATTCGATAATGTATTCTTGCGTTGTTTGGGAGAGGATGAAGCCTTTCAAGTCATGGAAGAAGCTCATTCTGGGATTTGTGGCGCACACCAATCTGGTCCTAAGTTACACTTTCGAATCAAAAGAATGGGTTATTACTGGCCTACTATGGTCAAAGACTGCATGGAATATGCTAAAAGGTGCCAAGCCTGTCAATTTCATGCGAATTATATACATCAACCTCCTGAGCCATTACACCCAACTGTTGCCTCTTGGCCTTTCGACGCATGGGGACTTGATGTTGTTGGGCCATTACCAAAATCATCTGCTCAACATTTGTACATATTGGCTGCTACTGACTACTTCTCCAAATGGGCTGAGGTTGTAGCACTCAAACAAGTGAGAAAAGAAGACGTGGTAAATTTCATCCGTGTTAACATCATCTATCGTTATGGAGTACCTCGATATCTCATAACTGATAATGGTAAGCCCTTCTCCAATAGTTTGATGGACAAATTATGCGAGAAGTTCAAATTCAAGCAACACAAGTCTTCCATGTACAATGCTCCAGCAAATGGTCTTCGCCGAGGCATTTAACAAAACTCTCTGCAATCTACTAAAGAAGGTTGTCACGAAAGTCAAAACGAGATTGGCATGAGAGGATTGGTGAAGCTCTTTGGGCTTATCGCACTACATATAGAACTCCTACGCAAGCTACTCCTTATGCACTGGTGTATGGTGTTGAAGCTGTATTGCCTCTTGAGCAACAAATCCCATCTCTAAGGATTCGCTATCCAAGAGGGGCTCACTGAAGGAAGAAAATGCTCACCTGCGTTTAGAGGAATTTGAAACTCTATATGGAAAAGGATTGGAAACACAACAAAATCTTGAATGCTATCAAGCTCGCCTTTCTAAGGCTTTCAACAAGAAAGTTCGTCGACACGCTTTCCAAATTGGTGACATGGTTCTTGCTATACGAAGACCAATAGTTATGACACATCGCTCCAAAAATAAATTCGTGCCTAAGTGGGACGGACCATTTGTGGTGCAAGAAGTCTATACAAATAGTGCTTACAAGTTGGTTGACCAAGATAGCGTGAGGGTTGGCCCAATAAATGAAAAATTTTTGAAGTAATATTTACCCTAAAGAAGTGAAATGCTCCTTGATATACGAGGCTAAATTGCATGTTGCTCCTTGACACACGAGCCTAAACTGCATGTTGCTCCTGGCCCGCATGAGCTAAAACTGTAGATGGCAACCACTAATAGTATAGTATGTGGTTGAACTGCTGAAACACTCCACCAAATCTAAGGTGGTAAACAAATAGATATTCCTGACCCGCACGAGATTAAACTGTGAACGGCAAGGAACTATGTGTGACTTGATTCCCTTTTGGGATACGTAGGCAATTTAGGGGGCAACTCATAAATTCAGTTATACCATCCAAAACACGTCATGTGTTTCCTTTAAAAATTTAAATTTTATTCTAACTAAATAGAATGCATAAATAAAATGCATTTTGTTCATAACATTTGGACAATATGTGAAAAGTGTTCTTTTGTGTTAGATAAAGTTTAGTTGTATGCTTTAATTTTTGCATTTGATAGCTTGAAATTATGGCTATTAAAGCAAAAAAATAGAATAAAGCATAAAAAGGGAAGGAAATACAAATATGTAAATTGAGAACTTTATTGATAAAGCAAATATACGTTATCTCAAGTTACATGTTTTATCCTAACCTAAGCTAAAATAAAGTAAATCGACTGCAAAAGTTTACCAAATGAAGGAATAGAAGAAGAAAAAAAAAGAGAGGGAATGGTACTAAAACTAGAGTTTATACTCTACTAGCTCCTTACGATTTGCTTTTAAAAGTTCATTCATCTTCTCCAAAGTCTCACTCTCTTCAGCAAGTAAAGGAGTTGAAGCCTCAATTCTGTTCACTTCTGCCTTTAAGTCCTTCAATGTCAGACTGCATGATGGAAAACTCCTCTTCATCTTTTTCAACTCAGTGAAAGAATTGTCTTTCTTTGGATATCCAAAACTTCAAGTCGGGCCTTTAAGTCTGCCTCTTCACGATCAATATCTGCAAGCTTGGTCTTATGAGATAAGACCTTTTCAGTTTGTTGTTTCGCTAAAGTCTCAGCATCAATGAGGCGTCGCGCGAGCAGCAGCGAGTTCTTTGTCATATGACTCAGCAGGAACTTTCTGAGAAAGTATGGATCTGGTAGAATCATAATGAGTAACATTTGCAAAGAAAGTTTTTAGAAGGCCCTCCAAAGGTGAAAGATCTATAGCTATTATTCTTGCACATCTCCGCCATAATACTGTTAGCCTTAGCCTCAAGGGAAGACATACGTTCCAATGGCTTGCCTGATATCTGCACCTTGAGATTATTCCAGAGCATTTGAATATATTGTTGGCGACAGTCTAAAATTATGTTCTCTGGGCAGAATTCAGAAGCTTGTGGTTGTCTCGGCCATGTTGGTGGATCAAACACCTTAAGTTTCTTCTTTTCAACAGATGGTTGAACATTTGACCTTTGTTTCTGAGAAGTCGAGTCCAAAGACCGAACTTCTTCACTCACTACTTGCTGCGTACTATCAGGCAGTGTCTTCAAGTTGAGTTGATGAAGCTACTTGTCTTGCCAAAAGCTCATAAGCAGTAGGCCCATCAACTGTGCCTTGCTAACTTCTTGATCCTCAATGACCACCAAAGGCAAATCATCCAACTGCATCCATGGCAAGTTAAAGCCAATTATAAAAGCATTTCAATAGATTCAAGAATAGTGTGAAAAAAAAAGAGAAATAAGCACTCTTACAATATGTGGGAGGCTAATATCAGGTACAGAATATATCTGGGATGGCCTCAAACAACTTATTAGGATCTAAATCATTTGAATCCAAAGCGTAGGTCATTACCTTATACTTTTTGCACTTCCAGTTTTGATCGCTATTGTGAGAGCCTTCAGTCATCTTCAATGAAAGGATTATCCCTCTTATTTTCATGAGGAGATGAAACCCCTTGATCATTGCTTACAACTATGGATGAAAGACGACGTGAAGTGCCTTTTGGAGGTGTTTCTTTAAAAACAGGATCTCTGGGTGTAGAAGTCTTACCCTCTTTATCCTTCGAATCATTCTGCTCATCCCGTATATGTTTGGTTGTTTTCTTTGTCGTCTCTTGAGCATCATTTCCTTTGGAAGCTTCAACCAAGTTTGTGAGATCTTTACCCTTTGACCTCCTATTTTCTACAGTTGGTTGGAGACCGGTTATCAATGTATTTCGCCCTTCAAACATATATTTGCCATGAGTTTTTGACCACCAAGTCTGAAAATTTGGCGAAATATATTTATATGCATCTGGTGGAGAGGTAGGAAAGAGCATTTTCTTATGAGATTTATGACGTGTAAGAGTACGCCACAACGTTCTACACAATTCATAATTAGTAGAACTGCACGTCAGCTCCAAGTTCCTTGGGAACATCCTGATAGAATCCAAATTGCCTGGCAAATCTATATAGGCTGTAAGGCTCAACCAAGAATTTGTCTTCAACATGAAGGACCAAATAATTGGAGCGTGCACTAAAGAAATAATAAAGCTCTGAATCTAATAATCTCCCATTATCAACGAAGACTTCGTTTCGGCTTCTCACGAGGGAAAGTTCTGATCATCTCGCCTTGTCCTCCTTATTAATAAGATCGCGTGCCTTCTCCTCATCAAAATATTAAGCTCCACCTTCTCTAGAATAGTTGGTCATCATAGGTGCAGGTAATGCATCTGGAGCAATAAAATGTGTAGAGAAATAGTACGCCAACCACGCATATACATAATGTACTAGGAAAGAGGCATTTGAATGCCTAGGAGTTGGTGAGCTTGCAATTTTGTTCAGACCTTTATAGATGCTAAGTAATACTGGTGTCGCGAGGCAAGTTTTGCGTCTGAAGGCCAGTGCACTTGCAACTTTAAACGTGGTAGGTCTGATGAAATTAAGGTTCTTGCATGGTAAAGCAAAAACGCATAGCCAGGTTGATACTGAACGCTGCAAGATAAGTTTCCTCTCTTAGATGAGCCTTGACTCCAAGGAATGCTAAATGCACTATTCCTTCCAATTGAAAATTTGCCTGGTTGACCAATCCTCCCTGTTAGGGTTTTGAGTCGACTGTGGACGAGATGCTTTCCTCAGCCTTCCTAGGTTTCGGTTTCGAGTATCTCGCCTTTCCATCAAACCAAAAGTCGATCCATTGACTAACTCGCACTCCAGACTTGTTAGTTTCACCCTTTTGTAGATAATGAAAGGCTGCGAATAAATACTCACAGCTATGAGGAATGTACCTAACGTTCCTTCCTATCAAGGCCTGTCAATTCTTCAGCGCAGGGTATAACCTCTTCGTACATGCCGCCAGTTATGGGAAGCCCTCCCAGTTGATATAAATCCCAGAGTGAAATTGACAACTCTCCAGCTGAGGTGTGCAATGTGTTTGTCTCTGAACACCACGCTTCACAAAATGCTCGAACAATATTGGAATTTCTGTCATAGGTGAAGAGTGACGCAAAGAGAGCATCGTATAGAGATGCATCACGAAGAACTTACTTGCTTCTCCCCAAAACGTCTTCAAGCCATTCCCAATATTTTTCGGTGAAGCCAAACTCTCCATTAATTTTCAAGGTACTTCCCCAATGAGCATCCCCAGAGATAATGCGCTTGCCTTAAAGTCTGAAAAGGGGTTGTCCTCGACTTCTTATTGTGGATAAGAGACTTCAAAGAATATACTGTCGTGCCATCATCTTGCGAAATCTCCAAAGACCAACTATCTGAATGAGGGTGGTTGTAAGAAGGCCAAGTTCCAATGAAGTTCCCATGGATAGGGGTATGGACCAATAATTTTGTTCCATTATCCTCAGCATCATCTGCATGGTCAACAATTAGCAAGTATTGTTTGCCTGAGGTATCAATATCTTTAAATGTCACCATGTTGTAGCCTTAAATCTGTGAAAAAAAAAAGAAGGAAAAGAAGGAAAAAAAAGAAAAAAAAAGGGTGAGCATGTTTGGTTAAAAAAAAAAAAGAAGAAATTTTTAAGTAACGGAGCAGCAAGAGCTATTTCTTCGCATTGCCCCACTTAGCAACTTTCATTGATGAACAAGCCTGGCATAAGGCTCATCAAAGCATTATGGATGTGTGAACCGGATAAAGTTTACCCATGTGCCATCAATTAAGTCAAAGCGAAGTTCATCCAATGCCATGGACATATGAGCTCGGATAAAAGCTCATCTATGTTCACTGACGACCAAGTCGGCATAAGGCCCGTCAAAGCAACATGAACATATGAACCAAAAAAGAATGTTCATTCATGTGCCATCAGTGCACAAGTCAGAAAGACACACTGACGAACAAGTCGGCATAAGGCCCGTCAAAGTAACATGAACAAATAAACCAAGATAAGGCTTGTTCATGTACCATCAGTGTACAAGTAAGACTTGGAGCGTTATGGAAGTGCAAATCAAAATAGAAATTCCAAGCATGGTGAGCATGTGAGTCCATATCAGACTCGCTCAAAAGTGCCATGGAAATTATCACCCCAAGCATGATGAGCATATGAGTTCATAACAAACTCGCTCAAAAATGCTATGAAATGTACGCTTTTGGGATTTCTCAAGCCAAGTAGGCTATCATTGAAATGTACGCATTTGGGATTTCTCAAGCCAAGTAGATTATCATTGAAATTTACGCCTTTCGAGATTTCTCAAGCCAAGTAGGCTATCATTGAAATGTACGCCTTTGGGATTTCTCAAGCCAATTAGGCTATCATCGAAATATACGCCTTTTGAGATTTCTCAAGCCAAACTAGGCCATCATCGAAATTCAAATGTTGCTTTGAGAATATTTGTTCACAAAAAAAAAAAAAAAAAACTCAGTAAGTAGGGCATGTACTACTTACACAAATTTTGAAGGACGAATTTGAATGGATTGCAATGCTCGTAACCGGTAGTAGTTTCGATTTGCAACTTGCTTTGCCTTCAAATTGAAAGATGTCAGCTCGAAAGGATTATTCTCCACTTGTTAAAAAAAAAAAGGTTGTGCTTACTGGAGATTGGATGTAATTGGTGAAAATTTTTTGTCGTTGCTGGACAAATGTCTCTGGTGCAAGCTATACATACGTGGAAAGAGGAATTAATTTGGATTAAGATAAACAAAAACACTTGGGACCATGACAAGTAGCAAAAAGAAAGAAAACAATAAGGTGTATGCAAAAAGAATAAGTTTTGAGAAGCCTGTGCATACAAACATGCGGAATTCGGCCATGAAAGAGAAGTGCCAAGTCAATGCATGTATGTGTGAAATCATAAGATGTGATCCGTCAGCTAAAAAAAAAAATTTGATGCAACTGTGCGCGTAATAACGTCCAAATAAGCCTGTGCATGCTGATGGTGGTAATTTAGCTCATGGTTCGATGATGGCTAGAAACAAAATCTCTTGATGATGATGATGTTTTTCGCATTAGTATATTAAATCCTAGAGTGATGTCGACAACAATAGGCATGCATGCTTAATATGCTGACAAATTGTTTCATCCATGTGGCATTAAGCAAGAAAAGAAGCACATGGCAATTAGGAAAGATTTGATTCTAGACGGCATCATCAAAATTTCAGCAATAAACAATGCCTCTCAAATATATTCATTCATGCGCATGTGCAAGATCGTGTGGCCCACAACGTAGGCTTCAAGAGCAATTTGGTTGTCATAAGAAACATGGCATCAAAGACAAATTCGGTCATGCAAGGAGATTAAAGAAACAAGTTTTGGGACAAGATATGGTGCTCCTAGTGTAAAGCGGTTAACATGCAATATTGAAAATCTTAGTACAAAATAGCGGGCTTTGAATTATATCAAGAATCTGTTGTTCCGCTATATGAAGTCAAGGAATCACTTGCATGGCTATTTTGTGATGAAGAAATTCATGGAGTAAATATGTCAAGCAATTACGGTGAAGGAAAAAAAAAAGACATGAATGAAGAAAATTTCAGCAAGATGGCAGATGCATGATATTTTTGCAACGGTCAACATTATAAATTTAGCCAAGGGAATAATTACCTCGAGTTGTGAAGCCTCAATGGTTCGTTCTTCTCTACGATTGAATTCTCCTGGTCGTCAACGTCTTCTTGCCAGTATCTATGGTGAAATTTTCTACTTCAGCTTTGTCAATACAATAATGACCATGGTTTTGTGCCTATTTATAAAGACGGGTTTGTTCTAAGTTGACGATGATTAAATTCGAGAGCTTTGGTGTTTGTTTCCGATTAGAATTTGATTCATTGCGGAATTGGAACTTTAATAAAGATAAATATGCATGCAATCCGGTGTTTCTTGGATTTTGTTATTAAAGTTCAAAATTGATAAGGAAACGGTTGAAGCTTCATGTGTTCCTAGATCCCGTCACGGTCTTAGAAATCCATATTAATAAGGAAATGTGATTGACAAAGGAAACTAGTTGCCATTCTCTACTTTGGACGATTCAAGATATGCTTCATCCCTGGAATTCTTGATTGGAGTTTATTCCAGACTACAATTGGTCTTGAATTATACTAAAGTTTTGCAATGGATTCAACAAGATTTCTATGGCACGTGGAGTAGTTAAGTTAAAAGGAAATTGTTTGCCACGTGTTACGAGGGATTGAATAAAAAAAATTGTTGTGTTTGTTTCCAATTGAAGTCCACTATGTTTTGAAACAAATATTTTAGCAAAGATATGTTCAGGCAATTGCTGGTGTGTCCTGCTTGGAGTCTACCGAGCTGAAGTTTATCAAGTTTAAATTCATGGGGGAACGAGTTTTGAAAATTTGAGTTGCAGGTTGTAATTAAACTACATCACCAGCAGTTGCAACTTTCAGGTCTCAATCAACATTTTACATGGTGGGCCCATAAAAGATTGAGACAATAAAGTTGTTGGAGTGTTATGTTTTAATTCTTAATTCGTGCCTCCAAGTTGTTTTATCAATTTTCAAATAAAATTTCCGTGGCTACAGGATTTCAAGTTGCGAGTCAAATGAGCTGCCTAAGTTGACAACAAAATGCAAGTATTTTGTGCCAAATGAAAGTGAAGCTGTCCATACTTCAAGACTCATTTCCAATAATTGTCCAAACAAATACCTCACCAAGTCTTGAAGTAGGGGCATTTGTAGACAATTAAAATTTATTTTGTCAAGATTAAATAAATTAAATTAATCATGATTAAATTAAATTGAATTCATCATAGGCCATTCATGTTTGGGCTTATACGTTGGATAAATTGCAATTGGGCCGTGAATTAACCATGGTGCAAAGTCCATTTAAGTTAAGTTGGGTTAATTTAATTAATCCTCATTAATGGACTTATACATGTGGGCTTCAAATTAAATTGTAAAGTCCATCTAAATTAAGGTGAATTAATTAATTAATTCACATTGGACTAATTTGGGCCAATCCAATTATCAAGCTCTATTTAAGGCAGGCTTTCTTGGAGTTGCAAATAGCTCAAGTGGTGGAACATTCTGGAGAGTTTATCTCAAGTCAACCACTCACCAAATTTCAGCTATAAATAGGGGATCAACTCCCTCAAGTCAGACGTACGTTCAATCCCCCAAAGCTCAGAGAAAAACTCTAAAAAGCTCTCAAGAGATTTTTCTCTCTAAAAAGCTCTAAGGAGATTTCTCTCTCAAGTCTTTCAAGAGATTTCTCGTTCAAGTACAATAAATCCTCTAAATCCAAATCCAAATCCCCAAATCACCACGTTCGTGCTGAAGACTTGAAGATTTGAAGATCAAAAGCCTCAAGTATTCAAAGGAGCGTCATCAAATCAACTGTTTTCTACACTAAATCATAGAAAACTCCAGATTTAGTTCAAGAATAAACCTTTTTCTTGGCCCTTGAATTAAATCCTTAAAGAGAAGAATCAGGGGACAGTTTCTTGTATAAAGAAACAAATCCGGAGATTGTAACTCTCATTCAAATCAATAAAATTACAATTTGTACAATTATTTTCTTGTCTTTATTTACGGACAACGAAATTTGTTGTTACAATGTTTTTTAGTAAAAATAGTATTTTTCTCACCTAAAATTTGAATAGAGGGCATCGTAGTCATTTCATCAACAAAATAGGTAGAATTATCTTTTTTCTTTATGTTATAATGGGTTTAGGGGGCAAAGCACCTATAAAAATCTTTAAAAGGGGCAAATTGCAACAGGGGTAGTAGTTGATAGGGTTTGCTGCAATTAACTCTAAAAAATATCTATTAAAGCAATTGTTCAAGAATAATTGTCCTGACCTGAAGACGTAATCAACGTCTTCTATGTCCTCTTTCCCTCTGTCTTCTTCTTTTAGCTTAGCACTGTAAGTGGTATTATGTACTTTTACAGGTTCCTAACGTTCCCGAATTTATATATCATCAAATACTCAGCAATGGCTTCACCAGATTCAGGGTCCTCCAAGAAATCGCCCTCCAACAATCCAGGACTCAGCACTAAGCATGATTAAGCCACCAAAGGTTATATCTTGCAACAAACTATAAGCTTTTCTTTTTATTGCTCCCATTTTTTAAATTTATGTTAACTTTGATTTGTCTACTGTTTGATAACTCCCTGTGTTTTTCCTTCTTGTAGTATCCTTATGGTTATTCAGATGCTTCGGATTAAGGACCCAAAAGCCCGTATGAAGTTCTGTACTCAAAGCGTTAGGAATGTCGGGAGTGCTCGTCTTCTTGTTTTCAATAAGAAATTTTCATTTTTTGGTTATTTCTGATTTGTATTTGTTTTTGGAGCTAAGTAATTTTATACGATCCATTTTTTAAATGTTGCTGGTTGGGAAGGGGGATTTTGTTGTTGCCATTGTTCTGTGTGGGAGAGATGTGATTTTGAAGCAATTCATCTGTTTTTATTTTTTTCAATTTTTTTGGCGGTGAGAGTGGCTTATTTATTGTTCTGAATCTTGATTAATTTGGGACTTGAGACTTTGATATAGTTCCTTTTTGTTAATGTGGTATGCTTAATTTTTTGGTGGCTTTAAAGCTTTAGGGGATTAATTCAGTAAATGCACTCTGGTGGATTAGAAATGCCATCTTTTATATTCCTTAGTTTGTTCTTTTTTTCAATTTTCTTTTTGTTTAGACTGAACAATTGTACTTAACATAGGGATAATGTCACGTATATGGTGACTTATTGGAGTAGGTGCTTGAATAATCCTCCTTAGTGATTCTAACTAGGTTTTGAAGCTTTGTTGATTCGGGTTAATTGAAACATAGTTCTCAGAAAGTTGTTTCTATGCTTGGAACATGATGGATGTAATTCTCCTCACGCTGTTCCCTCTGCCTTTGGTTGGATCGATTCGAAGTCTTGAGATGGTCTGTGAAATGGAACTGATGTTGTAATTGTGGCATTTTGTTCTTTCTGAGTCACAGGTTACTTAAGAGGTTGGATTCTCTAGATATGAAGTGTAGCTTGCACTTTTTGGGACATGAGGTACAATATGAAATTTACTTCTGGAAGAATTTGATGACCATTGCTAACACTTTTGTTTGGCATGGACACTTTTTTCTCCATTAATTCTGAAATGTAGATTTTAATAGACTCAGAACCTGTGATTTACATCTCTTCCGCCGCCGCCGCCCAACCCCCCCCCAAAAAAAAAAAAAAAAAAAAGGATCCTTCATCAGCTCCAAGGATCCTGCTGAACGTACTAGTTGGACATTCAGTCAGTAAGGCTACTGTAGAACTTAATTAATAAGAATTGCTTTTTATTTTTATTTTTTATGGTGTAGATCGTACTTTTAGATTTTTTTTCTTGCTTCACCGATCAACATTCTCTATGAATGATATTTAACATTGAAAATTTGCATTACAGTAAGTGGGGTACAGAGAATGATCCTAATTTTAAAGGTTATCGTAATGGAAACTCAGAACCTCATGGCTTAGGCGCGCAACTCAGTCATTACTTTGATGGGCTTCTTTCTTTCTCACTTTTTCTTTTTGGTGGTGAAGTTTTGCGTTTATTCCTTGCCTTTATATGACAACATAAGTGTTAGCAATTGGTTTCCGTAGTTATTTGGGAAGATGTGAAATTGCATCTGTCCTTGTGTATTTTTGGCTGAATGAAGTTGGAAAACAAAATCCATACTAATTCTTCTTCGTATTAAACTACAAGGATCAGCAAGCAACAATTTATTTGTGCTTTTTTGGGAATTTCTGTTGGTAGATGTTTACTTTTCGTCATGATTGATCATTATGGTAGTCAACTCATATCATTTTTCTGCAGAACATATAGGCATCACAGTGGATGACATATACCATGCATGCAAGAGATTTGAAAGTTTAAAAGTGGAGTGCCTAACAAAACCTGATGATGGTAATTATGCCCTCTTATGGTTTCAGATTCAACATAAATTGTTGTAATACTTCCAGAATGCGGCATATGCAAGTGAACGTGTTGAGGAAAATGTTTGCGCTATTAGTTGGTAGATGTTTGCTTTCGTCATGGTTTGATTAAATGCTGTGATAAAAAAATGTTCCTTGTGTTTCCTGGAAAATGTTTCAATGGTATGACCAAAGAAAAGATCCACTAAATGCTAGAACATGAATTTTCCAGTTCATTGATCTTCTATTTTGAGATCATGCATCTGCATTTGCATGCAATAATAGTGCTTATTGGCAAGACCTTCCTCTGAAAGGTGAGAAAGCTTAGAAGGTAAAAGAAAGTTCACTTAAATCAGAGGAAAATCATTATAACTGTTTCCAAAACTGCAGATATGTAGGGAGAACAGGAATTGACTTATCCATTCTAAATGCTAAACTTGATAGGACAAGAAATGAAGGAAAGTTGAGTTCTTATAAAAACATGTTTCCTTTAACTTGAGAAGGTTGTAGATTTAAATGCTTGGCTAACAACTACTTTGTTGATGGAATATCTTTTCTTCTGATATCTGTCTCTTTTGGGTGGATGCTGTAGTGGTTTGAACAGGTCTTTGGCCCTTCATCTCCCTTGTTTCTGTCATTTTTTTTTAATTATTTTGGGATTAGTGTTCTTATTGTTTATGTTTGTCCATGGGATTTGGCCAATTAGTGGACTTTTAGAATCATTAAGAAACTATATCTTTTTTGTCTGTGTTTAAAATTAACTTGTATGGCATTTCGTGCATTGCAGAACGTACAATTACTTTGAATTTCTCTATAGTGGAATGTGTGGATGTCTAGCCAGGAAGAGTCCACAGGACAAGAAACTTGGTTTTGTAATAGATAGGTTGCATGATTCTTTTCACCCATTTTGCTTTATCAAAGGTTGCATGCTGATAGGTACTAGTCTCTCAGCTTCTCCTTAAGTATTAGATTTGGACTTTGTTGACCTGTTTGAGTCTAGAATGATGATATCAACCCTGGATATCAGTTGCCATGAAAAAAAAAAATACAGCTTTTGGATACTAGGCGCTGTGACTTCTTCCCTTACTTTTAGTGTACAAAAATCAGAAAATAGTTTTCCTTTTTGCTCACTTCAGATACGGTCACTGCTATCCAAAATTTTTATAAAAAATGCTGCCTTAGATCCTTTGTATTGTGCATGTCAGGTCTCTTGTCCTGTTTCCCCCTCCCCTCTTGTCTTTCATTTGGAAGCTCTCAATGACCATTTTTTCTTGGTTCCAATACACAAATTCTATTGTGCAGGTCCAGGAAACGGTGTTAGGAGGTAGAAGAGAAGGTGAAGAAAGAGCGGAGGGAGGTCAGAGGCTAAGCTAGATTTTCAAACTATGATAAACAGTACAACAAATAGACCCCCAAGATGATTAGACATCATACCGAACATCATGCTGATATGTCTCTGTTATTGTTGAACAGGCTTTTAATTCACAGGAAGAATGAAGGGCATAACATTTATTGAAGATCCTGATGGCTACAGGGTTGAAATCTTTGACACAAAATTGATTAAATAAGTAATTGTTGATGCTGCTTTATATAGTAATGGGCTTGCTTGTATTGCAAGTAAGATTGTTTTGTTTTTTTTTTTTTTTTTGTTCTGTTCTGGAAACAAGTGGATATTGCTTGCTATACTGTTTTAGACTTTAGTGTTTCAATGCCAAATTTCGTATTGTGTTAGGGTAACAGTGTTTCTTGTTGATACTTTCTTGCAAATTCAAACCAATGTTATCTCTTTTTCGCCTAAAATGTTACTCTACAAAGTATAATTTAAAATACAGGTGAGGATGCAGAGGCTTTATGGAAATCACATAAAAATACCTAAGACTGCTACCTTCTCCAAACCAAGATATACGTATAAATTGGTTGAAGAATACTAATTGTGCATGCAGAATCTTATTGATTTATTTTTTTGCATTTTGTGGTTTCACAGTACAATTAAATAATTGGATGATATTGGAATTCCTGAGGCATGCATGGTGATTTTATCTGGGGATTTTTGTGAAAGTTGATCTTACATCTTATAACGTAAATCTCAGTCATTGTTGGCAACATGTTTATTTAATCTTGTCCAAAAGCCTTTTGAAATCTTTAGAGGTATTGATTTTTAGTCACAAATATATTTACTTGGTTCTGAAATTCACATTCTGGGTATTAAATTTCTTTATGTATTCCATGTGATGAATTTGGTTAAGTGAGATGACTTGACTTGAATTTTCAGACAAGTTTTTTTGGACCAAAATACTGAGACAGGATCTCACTTCTTGCCCGTTTTAATTTTGAACTGGAATGACTAACTTGTTCACATTTTGCTCTTTGTTTGTACTTTAATTTTTCAGTGCTGGCTGGCAACTTTGTTGGCGAATTTCTACAGATTTGTTTATTGGGTTCTGTTAGAGGAAGTAGAATGGAATTTTCTGTGTGCACTAGTGTCCTTGTTTATCTAGCACAGGATTTTGGGAGGATTTTGGAGTAAAACTTAATTTTTGATGCACGAGTGCAGAATTTACTGTTTCAGCTTCCATGCACTGATCCAAAAATCAGTTCTCTTTAAATTGCGAAGGTTACCTTGAAGAAGGATATTCTATGCTGTATTAATATCAGTGCATGTAATTTTTTCATTTTGCACATTTATAATATCTTAGAGGTGCAGTACACTATGTGAACTGTACTTTTACTGTCATTTAGTTTTCAGTGTGTGTTGGCCTCTTTGTTCTATGAACTTGTGAACTTGGAACTTATTGTAAGTTTCATGTGTGAATGAATAAATCAAGTTCACGTGTGTAGCGGACAATGTATCCTTAGTTTTGGAAGAATATGTTTAACTTGAAGCAAGAATTCTTGATCAAATTCAGATTGACAAAATCCTGCGGCTGCCTCTCTTTGTCAGTTGTGTTGTGAACTGTGATGTAATTTGTATGTAGGCTGTGTTTGGTTCTGCCTCTAGGATTTATTTCTACCATTGCTGATTACCTGAAAGTGTGATATGGGCGAATTTGACATTCTCATGGAAATTATTCAAATTTCATATATTTTATCGGAATAAGATCTAATTCTGAAGATTACTTCATAATCAGAAGTATTTTGAATTTGCAACTCTTTTTCTCCACTAAGAGTTAACAGGGGGTTTTGAATCTGTTGTCCATTAAACTACTTAACAAAAAGAAATATTTGCTGACATTAGTATTTGTAGAAAGTTACAGCCACACAAGGCTCAAGTTGATTTTCTCATCACATCAATTTACCTTAAGGGTAGTGAAATTGTTGCAGTGCTAACAGAAAGCCAAAAACTTATGCATGCCATCTTAATGGCTATTTTTAAGGTCTTGTTGTCTTTTGCATTGTAACAAAACAAAAGCAGAAGCAAATCTGCTTGAATCAGAGGAAATGGTCCCTGTGATAGTTGAATTAACATTGGAAGAATGAGATCTAAGCGGAATCCTACTTTTGTCATTAAAATATCAGTAGCAAGAAGCGGAAGCAGGGATTTGTAGTAAATTTTATGCTTGTTTCCCTAGGCAAACTTGGAAAGTTTTTATTTGTCGGTCCTTTTTTTCAATGTCGCAACGTATCATAAATCCAAAGGGAAAACCGTTTTTATGAATTTTTGGCTTTTATATATGCATATTTCAGGTGTCAGTGTGTCAGTAGGGTTCCACACCTTTTGAATTTGACCCTTCACAATTTGGCTTGAAAAGACATTCCTCCTGGAAAAGAAGCTCTTCCTCACAGCTGAAAACAAGCAATTGGAGTAAAGAATTACCAATATAGCTGGCAGTAGTAGCAGCCCTCTATATTACTAAGAACACTAACATTTTGTTTGTGCAAATATGCTGCACACTGCAAAGCTCAATTGGGCTGACAAAACTTTTTTTTTTCCTGTTAAGTTTCAATTGTTTTTAAAAGGTATGCTGGAATAATTATAGTATGGAAAAACTGTGTCCAATTACAGAAGTATAATACACCTATATATGTTCGCAGTTATATAATTGGTTCTTTTTTTTTTTTTTTTAAGATAACTATTGCAACTTTTATTAGAAAATGGTTATGATAGGCAGCCTCAGCAATGCAGTGGCATCAATATGAAGATCATGTTCTCAATAGTTTTTTTACATAATTTTAACTTCTGATTTTTGAAAAATATATTTTGTGATATGCTTAACTGCTTATTTTTATTATGCTTTTAGATTTTTAAGTTAAAATCAGGAGCAATGAATTTTTAATTGTTTTAAAATTAATTTTTATAAAAATTAGAAATTATTGAAAACAAGACTGAAGAATAGCATGCAATAGATCAAGAGACTAAGAGAATATTAAGAATCCTTGGTCTTCCTGGCATTTACATGATTGTCTATCGTTTTTTGGGCTAAAGAAATTCACTTTTTCCCTCCTCCTAATTAGGCAGCAGTTAGATATTCTCATCTTAGCAGTACAAGTTACTTGACCATTTAAAATTGGGACTCCATCTAATGTCTATGGTGCAGTGGCAGGGACTGACATCAGATCTTGTAATTGTGTAATTTTGAACCTTTTTGGGCTGCTTCCCAATGAGGATTCTGTTCACTTTGGCACAGAATTAATTGAAGATCTATATCTTTATCATTATCTTGTTTGCACAAATTTAGGGTTTTGATGTTGAAGGCCTGAAATTACTGGTGCCATTAATGATCCTTCTGGTGTTTCTTCTTCCTCCTTTCAAAAAAAAAAAAAAGAATAAGCATGTTGTGTTTCTTAGCAATATAAGCGAAATTTCTGAATCTTGTTGATATCTTTAATTTATATTTTTCTTAATCAAAACATAAGAACTTATAATTTAGACAGAAAATTTTGATCTTCAAATCCAGGCACCCTTTAGATATTGAATTTTGTGATTGAAAAGGGAAACAAAAATTTAGAATGTATATGATTCTTTCTCTGGATTAGTAAAAGGAACTTCAAAACATAAAGAAACATAATTGAACTTCAAAAACCAAGTGGAATTTCGTACATGGTCCTTTATGTTTTACTGATTGTTTGATGCCACTTTTTTTTTTTTTTTTTTTCGAGGAATGATGCCACTTGATATATCGCATGAATGTCAGATTCAATCACTTGGCATATACAAATCGATGACAAGAAATAAAATAGGGTGAGTTGAAAGTTCAAGCTTGAAATTGAAAACATTCTTGGAAAAAGGAGATAAGAAAAAGGAAATAAAGATTGAAGCCTCTTGTCCTTTGGATGCCAAGATGGTTCTCAACATTTTTTACTTATAGATGCATGCGCATGGAAAGTACAAAAACATCTACATTATACAGTAGTATGATTTTACGTTGTCAATCGAAATCAAATGTATCCTGAATATTGTAGGAAATGCGGCTCACAAGTGTCATTTGACACAAGTTGATAGTCTAGATTTAAAGATCAAAAAATAGACGGACGAAATTGAACCAACAAGGCCAAATATAAATTGACAAAACTACATCATTTATGAGTGATAAATGATTACACTATGCTTAACAAAGTTACACTATTATCTCAACATGTTATACCATTTAATTAACATATTACACACAATTCAAATAGTGAAAAATGGAAAACGGCCTAACTTGCGAAGCTGTATATCTAAATATTATACAAGGTAAAGACAAAAAGATCATATCTTTATTTTGTGATCAAGCACTTTTATATATTGGATTGGATGTATCAATTTCAGCAGTTGATGGTGAGATTTGAAACCTGTATTCCAAAAGAGACTAAAAAATCGCGTATTTTCTGGAGTTAAAACTGTAAAGTTTGCGGTGTGGGGGAAAAAACAACGTGAATTAAAATATTGTCCATCCTTTTCTCATGCATGAAGAAAAGGAAGGGCTTTCGTGCAATTAAATTGATGCTAATCAGACATACATGTTCAATTTTTAATTAAATATTACCTTTCTTGAATTTTGGCTGGATCTTCATTTAGTTTGATATGTCACATTTTATGACATATTCAACTGATTATTTTAGCTGGAGAAGTCATTGAAACTTAAGAATGTCTTAAAATTACAAAAATTATCCTATTTACTACTTTTCTCTAATACTACACAAGATTGCAAGCTGGTACTCGGTTATTAAGGTACAAATGCATTAAAAAAATGTACTAATGCAATTATGGACATATCATCAATCTCTGTCAGAACTCACAAATTAAAAAGTTTAAGATTGCCATGCACATGTATCATTAAGCAGTACTTAGCTGGCCAACGTTGTTAATTTGAATTCTAAGCCTTCTAAAGAAATTCAAGACTCTAAATCCCTGTACAAGTACAATTAGAAGCTAATTACAGACTTGATAAAAAATTGTGCCTCCATGCATGTTCCTCCTAAAAAGAAAGTCTATTTTTGACACCTTTCTTGTACAAAAAAGTCAAGCGAAACAAATGCACATGACTATCATGATGCAATTATAAATTCTCCCACATGACGAACACTTCTAATATGCTAGCTAATTTGATGTACTTTGTCTTTTGGAGAAGAAATTGCAAGAATTAGAGGGAGTAATTTTAGGGTTACTTTGTGTTACAAGAGATCATTGTCCTAAAATATGTAATAATCCAACTGGGAATCTGCTGTTAGACCAATGTTTAAGCTTACCTAATTAAGCTGCTAGTGCTTAGGAAAGGGTCAACTCTATTTGGGACCCCCATTTGGTTGATAATCACAAAAACAATGGTCAATGATGAACCAATCAACCCCATGGCTGTTTATTTCTGAGTCTTAATTCATTGGCCTTGGGACCATATCATTAGCTGTGGTCGACTACTTGGTTCCGTGATGTGCGTGTGAATCAACGACAATCTTTGTTCCTAATTTGTTTATTGGTATTATTTTTGGATTATTCATAAAAATTCACATGCACGTACAGAAGTAGATGCCTGTTCCTCAACATTTTATATATACCACTGTCTTTGTTCTGTGAGATTAATGTAGTTATTGATCACTATAAACTAACATGCTAGAGTTCTAGTTCGGATCCTACCAATTTGTCAGATTATTAGTCTGACACAATGTTAAATTTTGTTCCACAATACAAGAATTTTTAGTTAATAATTGTTACAAACAATAGTCTTATGCAATGCAGGTTCTTTCTGGAAACCAAAGCAAGGTTGGAATTCCTAGCCATCCCCCCGCACCCCCGCCCCCCTGGGCGGGGCACCAAAAAAAAAAAAGAATTGCATTTTTTGTGAGCAGCTATAGTTCCTCAATTGTGAACAACGACCAAGGCCAAAAAAGAAAAAAAAAAAGAAATAAGAAAAACTGAAAAATGATTAGACTGCAGGAAAGTATTTACAGATAACTAGTACTACCACTACAATTTGTTTCAGTGAGGGATCACTGTTGCAGGGTTGATTGCTAGTCTTGAGATTCTTGAATAATGATGATAACTTCTCTCATGACTCAAGATTGTGAGGGCAACATTTATTTATCTATGAGTTCTGACTCGATGTGGGGGGGCTGAGTTGTTGTTGTTGCAGTAACAGTAGTAGTAGTACTGAGTGAGATTTGAGGAGAAACCGAACAAACACAAAACATCATAAATGCACAAAAAGAAAAGCCTTTACCCATGTACTGTCAGGAAAAGAAGTTTTTTTTTTTTTTTCATTCATTTCCATCAACACACACACAAACCCCAATAAACTCAACTCAAACAGGTCTTATCTGAATCATCTCTGCTCTGCTCCCCCACCACATAGAGTCCAACCCTTGAAATCTTTTTGATGGTACTACTACACCATTACTGCTACTACTTACAATCTTCATTTTCTTTTTATCAGGTTTTGATGATCAGTAGTTGTAGTAACACATAGCTGCTTCCCTGCTCTCACGTGTCTTGTTTTCATCATTGAGCAACAAGCTCATATTACTAGAGTTAATCAGTTGCTTAACTTCTTCAAGATCATATTGAAGTTGAGAAGTAGTACTAGTACTGTTTCCACACAACACTGGACATGGCTTCTGCTCATGATCACTACCATCAGTACGCCATGTAGTAATAGTACTGATCTGATTTCCATAGTCAAGCATGAATTTTTGGTTTTCTTGATGATGATGGTCATGACCATTAGTATTGTTAGACAAATTATAATCCAGATGAAGAGTACCACCATTCATGTGCTCTTGTTTGATCTCCTTTCCATAACTGATCTGGCTGCAACTTCCATCGGATGAGGAACAACTTGTTTGATCAGTACCTCCAAAATTTAACATATTATCCTTTCCAGGGTAAACCTGCGTGGTACTAATCAAACCCTCTTGAAGATAAGAGTGATGATTAGTAGTAGTAATAGGAGCCATAGGATTAACGTGGTTGTTGTTGCTGTTGTGCAACAGATTTGGCTGAACTGGAGAAAATGATTCAAAGCCTGTGAGACATGACTTTGTTGAGGTCGAATAATGAGGGCTGCAATCTCTATAGAGTTGAGACAAAATAGAGAAAGATTGAGGCTGTGGTGATGAATTTGTCTGAAGGGAATTTGAATATGGGGATAGTTTTCTTTGGTCTAACGGAATCATCCCCATGAGCTTCTTCTTCAGCTTGGTATTCCAGTAGTTCTTGATATCATTATCTGTCCTTCCTGGCAGCTGTGCAGCTATAATTGACCACCTAAATTATCATTAATTTTCTCTAGAAATTAGTTCAGCGGAAAATTTCCAAGAAAAATTTTCGTCAGAGAGAAAAAAAAAAGGAACGAACACTCTTAGCTTTCATCCACAGCTGCAAACAAACAAGCATATGCACAAGAATTGTCCAAAAACAGTTGAATCTTTTAAGACTTTGCAATCTAAATCTAAAGACTAAGTATGAGTAATATCTATCCTAATACACTTCTTCTCTTTTCCCTCTTCATCCTCTTTTGGGTTCTTTCTTTCTATTTTTGGTTTGACCTTTCTGTTTCTTCTGTCATCAGAACAGACAACAACTTAGGAAAACTTAGGAAGCATTTGGATCAACTGGGATAATCTCAGGTTGTCAAAAGGAGTGCTGAAAACAGCAAAAATTTCATGAGGGTTTTAGACGGTTAATAAAGTTACTTACCTGCTTCCAATGCTTGCATACAAACCGCAGATTATTCTGTCTTCATCATCAGAAAATTCTCCATGTTTAATGTTTGGCCTAAGATAGTTTAGCCATCTCAACCTGCAGCTCTTACCACATCTCTTCAAACCTGGTCCAAAATCAGATTAATCTAATTAACAATGTATCATAAAATAGTATACACCTTGACAAAAACACAAAACAAAATTTGAGACATTTGCTTGAAGTTGGTCCTTAAATATAATGTATATGAAGCTTGTGAAATGATAATCAGTTACCTGCTTTTTGAGGAAGAGCAATCCAGTTTCCACCAGTCCCAAATTTCTCCATGAACTCCTTTAGCTTTGCATCTTCTTCAGGTGACCATGGCCCTTTCTTCACGTTGGCCTTATCACAGCAAGGAGCCCTTCCCATCTTTTTCTCTCTCTATTTTCTGTCTGAATATATCTCTCTCTTGTCTCTGTCTTGCTTCTTGTATTATATGTTTTGCATCTCCTTTGGCTTCTTCTGAGGAAGCTCCCTCCCTCTATCTCTCTCTCTCTCTCTGTATGGATTTGGTTGGATGTGGTCTTAATGCCTTTTATTGAGAGAATTGGTTTTACAACAGTTAAAAAGCAATTATTTAGTAGCTGATGGAAGTTTCCATCTCTAAATGTTTACCCGCTACATGCAACCTTGCTGAGTCTCTTCCTTTTCGTTCAAGAATTAAAGTCTTTCAAGTAGAACTTGAATATTTAGCAATATAACAAATTGACAGAGATAGGTCAGTAAATTTGACAATTTCCAATTGATTATATCATTTATATTATGTTGAGTACCTATAAGAAAATGTCCAGAAATGCGCGCTTAAGATCATTCTTTAAGTAGATAGATCAAACAATGTGACATAAATATAATAATATATATATATATATATATATGGCAAATCATGAAGTAATTTTCTTACCTTTCAAATTTCTACACCAAAAAGAAAAAAAAAATAAAAGGACACAAAATTAAAAGAATTAGGGCTACTACTATTTACTACATAAATGAAGAGAAAGCCAAGGTTTGAATGTCAAATTTTAATGTAAATTGACCTTTAGTGATGAGGAACGTTGGTGTTCTACAGTATAAAGGGTTTTGCATAGTGATGGATGTGAATCATCACCTTCAATGACACATCTATTAGATTTCAGGTAGCTAATGTTATTATTATGATCAGGTGATTTGTATTGACTAATCAATGCCACCTTTTGAATTGAATTGTCACCTTTGCGCACAGCAGGCAAACCATCTTACTGGTCCTTGATCATTCTAGCATTTTCCTCCCAAGAATCACCTTCCAACAACAGCTACACAAGGTAATCTCACTCATGAAAAAACAAAGATATATGGCTAAGGAAATTTACTTGTATAACTGTAGATAACCGTGAGCAAAGGGCTAAAAGGTGAGAAAATGTTCCATGCTATATATCATACATATTTAACTTTTCAGTCCGTATGATTGAATCAATTCAATAATCTCATTTAGTTTCTTATCCCAGTAGTATCCAAAAAAAGTTGCTAGTACATCACCACTAATGAAATCTCACGTGTAGTCAAGGTTTTTCCTGCTACATGGTTTGATGTGGAGAAAAGGAAAACAGGTAATGTATCAAGAAAGTCCTTGCCCTCATCAACTTGTTTCAACCCAGCGGAAAATTCAAAAGTTTTATGTAGCGAGTTGAAATGATATAATGGTGAATGACCAAATGATTTACAGTAACAAGAAAAACAAGAAGTCCTTGAAGTTCAGCGTTGGAAAGCCTCGCTAGCGGGGGCGTATCTTTTTCCAATCTTTAATAACTAAAAAAATTAGGAAGTAGACGCCTTGATTAATCACATTATATTTAAACCAATGACTAACTAATTACGACTAGGCCAATTTTTCCTGACTTTACAACTGAATATAATTTTATAACCCTTGTCGGCTTCTACTATCCAATGTCATTGGACCATAATTAGACATCTCTAAGTGGTCAATCAGAACATAAATTAATATACAACTGTGTCATGTCTTGATTACGAAAGATTAACTGACTTGTCAACAAATTGAAAATAAGTTAAAGTGACAAAGAAATTCTCGTAGCATGGTAGACCAAATTCATTGTAAAGTACCAATAACTCTTTTGCTTTTTGCTGCATATTTTCTAAAGCACTTTCACACCGAAATTTGAAATATCAATGCCCTTGAAGTGCTGGAACTATTTTATATTTCTTACTTTTTATGGGTTTTTTGTGTGCTACATGGATGTAGGTATTGATGGAGAGGTAGGTTCTACTAGGAGAAAATCCAAATGAATCGGATTTTATCTTATAATATGATTTGGGCCCAGTATTTCTTGGCTTGAAAGGAGCTTTGTACTGCAATAAAAAATGTAAGAATATCTAGTTTATGTACCAAAGCCTTCTGTTTCTTGCTAGACATTGAACCATATCCAAAGCTCAAACATATGTTTATGCATTATGGCTGTGTACCTTATCTAGAAATGCCACTTTTTTCTATGCAATTACGAAAGTGATCTCACTTTTGCTTAGTAAATCAGTACATTTGGATAAACAATTGAAAGTTTTGATACGAAAACATCACGTATTGACCTTCGAATTTTGGCTTGAAGCATTATTAATCAAGGATGATTAAAAATTCATCATTCATGCTTACTCGTCAAAAAATGAACTCATCTTGAAGACAAATAACATGCTTCTTTCTTTCTTTTTCTTTTTTAGGACAACTAACTAGCTGATGAAGACGCTTCCTCAACAATTGATCGACTCAGATTGTAGTTTTTAACTGTGAATGCAATCTAATGCAATAGATTACTCTTTACGTATGCGTGTATGAATTTATCTATGTTATCTTTAATGTGGAGGAAAGTGGAAACAATTTGGGTATTTGTTGTGGAATGAAAGGTATAATTGTATCGTAAGAGAGACATATAGCAGTCCGATGCTTAGTATAATCTCATTCTGGTGTCTCATGCAGATATCTCTCTTTTTCAATGCAAATGATTGTTTGCATTAACCCTTGTTGTTGACCTTTCTGCTACAGAAACCACTATTCCGTCTCAGAATAGATATTTGTAAACAATTCATTATTTGTCCTTGTACTACCAAACAAGATCATATAATATCAACTAAAAGATCTAATTAATGTTTGTATTGCATGTCTAGCGAGAATTATTAACGCTAGTGCATTTCTTTATGTTGTGATCACTTAAAAAAGCTGTTGCATTTGAATAATTAAATTGACTTTCATGGTTCTTGGGTTCTGATTCTATGTATTTCTTCTTTGTCTTAGATAAATTTTACTAGTTCAAACTTTGGCGTCGTTTGTTTTACAAGATGTAAGTTATGAAGAAGACAAAAATGAATAAAGATTGTATTCTCTTTTTTTTGTCAAAGGGATTGTATTCTCTCGTTGTTTAGTCAAAATCACAAGTTGTTATTGACTTCACATGAATTATTGTTTACAATCATTTTAAATTCTACGAATACTTTTGACATTGTGAAAAACCTTTTACTTAAATATTCACTCACTGGGTCAGAAATCACAAACTGAGCTGTTGAACACTCGGGCGATTATGCCATTGCCAAATTCCAAAGAGTTTTGACACTTGCACCCAATCTAGCTGCTGAAAGTAACATCACCCTACCACGTAGAATTCAGATCTATATGTTCATGTTTGTTTTCTTAATTTCCATCTCTCCCCTTCATTTCCACAGTAAAAACTAGTACAGCTGTGAGTAGAGACACTAATTACTAGTGGCGTGGTTATTTAGTATTCTTGAAACACAGAAATTAATTAATTATCTGGTATTCATGAAACACAGCTAATTTGTTGGATTAAATATATTTCCTACTGTCCTGAAACCTTTATTTTTTTTTTTTTTGTACTACAAAAATGGCACTTGTGCTTTCAAGGATAATACAAAAATGGCACTTGTGCTGTCAAGGATAATGCAAAACATATACTAATCTTGTTTCTTGTCACGAATTATCATGACAAGTACTAGGAATCAAGGTATTAGATTGTTTTTACATAAACAGAAAATCAAACCCTCAACTTATCTAAGAGGGCTCTACTTCAAATAGATTGTTTTGAGATAATTATGATCTAACATGTACATTATTTTCTTTTTTAAATTCAAGTAAGCAAGTGCTATGACCTAAATATATATTAGATTGTAACATTCAAAAGGCAATGAATTTATGACCAATCTCAATTTTTCTTTTCTTTTTTTATTTGTTCCGTTTCTTGTATTCTTTGACTATGTGATTTCGTTTACTAAGTTGGATACCTGACGCAACAAATGACATTGTGATAACTGTTTGACATACTGTAATTCAGCCAATTTGAACACAGTTTAGTATAAGCTCCATATTTCTTCAAACTTTAATATAAGCTCTATATGACCGGATTCTGGATGCAAAACGTTTGAAAATGAGAACATACATTGAATACTAAAAGAAAGTTTCGAGACTATTTAAGAGGAAAACAAAGCAAAATGACTTTTTGTTTTTGGTGGACGTCCAGATCACAAAACAATGACAACCAAAGGGCTTTTCTTTGACTCTTTACAAGAAAAGAAACCACAGATCAAATCTTTTGGCCTGTAATCCATATTTAAATCCTTAGTCTTCTGTCTTATCTTGTAAGACACCGAATCTCAGATTTGAAAACCATATTGGAAAGGGTCCTCAGAAGACAATATCTGCAACGCTTTGTGCATAAATTAATTATTTTGGATCAGATGAATAAAGAAATGCACCAAACAAGGGACAAGTGTCCTCATCGCCATTGACTCTTAGATAGCAAAGATGCGGACGGACTTTTGATGCACTTTCTTCTATAACTTCTCAAAGGTTGGCTAACTAAGATAGAAAAAAGTTCCTCTGCAGGTTGCATTTGTTTGATTACTTTAGAAAGGACTCCCATTAATGAACCAATGAATGAAGAACTCACAAATTTTGACGATGATTTACCTTTGCACTTCGGTCTCTTGGCTTACCTAATTCTTGAAATAGTTCCCAAAGCATTGAATTTCTTAAATTCCTCAATTTCCATATATTTTATGATGGAAAATTTGCCCTTGGAGAAAATTGACTTTTGAGTCCTTAAATAGTTTGTCATCTTGATTTGTGTCATAAGTTTTCATTTGTTCACCCCCTGGTTGCTAAATTCCTAACAAACCACTAAACATTAAAGCTTTGCGTTCTTTCTCTTTCTTGAGAAGTAAATTTGTTGTCCTTCAAAGATATTTCACCACTCCCTCCCCCATCACTTAGGGCTCTTGGTTTGTAGAGAAGAATTAGAATTGAAATCGAAATCGGAATCAGAATTATTCACTTTAGAATTGAAATGAAAGTTTTTCATTCTACTATTTTTGTTCGGTCAAATGTTGGAATCGAAATGAAATTTAATTGAATTTCATTTTTGCTCTTGATATAAAATTTATTATAAAATAAAATCATTACACATGAATACTTGAATACTTATATATATGTATGCACATAGCAACTCATTTTTTTTCAACCTAGAACCCTCACTTTTGAAGTCCTTATGGTCCTAAATCATCTAGTTTTGATAATTAACAAACAAATGATTATATCTACTAATAGTTTATTAAGTTGCCTTCGCAACAAAACAATTGAGAAATAATAAAGAAGTCAAAGTTGCAAAATTTTCAAAAATGATTCCAATTCCTTCCAATTTGATCAGGAATTGGAAATTCTAAAATTTTCAAAAATGATTTTGATTCTCTGATTTCGATTCCCTCCAACGAAGCAACCCCTAAGAGATTCATTCTAATTTCCAATTTCAATTTCCTCTAACCGAGCAGTCTCTAAGGAATTTATTGATCCCGATTCTGATTCCTTCCAACTAAGCAACCTCTTAGTTTAGCACTTGCAGAATAAAATTTCTATGTACATATATTTTAATCTACATAATCAAGTCTAAACGTCTTATACTTTTGTGCAGTGGTTAAAAAAGTTTAAGCTTAACCTCAAGTTATTTTCAAGCTAACTAGGAAGTAATATTAAACTCAAGTTATTTTCAAGCTAACTAGGAAGTAATATTAAACTACGCATAAATAAGATTTGCCAAATTGTGTAGAAACTTGAATTTAATACATCGAAAGAAATTATCTGAACAAGATTCGAAGAAAAAAGTCAATTTTGATGTATTATAAACGAAGCCCTTTTTTAATTATTAAGGAAATTAAGGTCCCAAGTTTTCGACAAGTTTTGGAAGTACTAGTATTACGTTTCATTTGTATACTCCAACTTTTGTCGGGGCTGTTACATCTTCCAAATGTTCCAAGAAGAAAAAGATTGTTTGAAATTGTAAAAGATTCTTGGATCATTTTGTTTTTATTACTAACAAAAATTTTGTAGCATATACCAATTGGTAAGGAAAATTTTATTTTATTTGATTTGTTTAAATAATATAGAATGCAATGGATGTTAGCAAATTATATATTTCCTATGTTGTCATGGTTACGGAGAGCTTGTAAGTCTCATTTGCGTATCAACACTTAAAAATGTGACATACAATTATTGTGCTCTCAATAAATACTTTAAAAAATAAACAAATAATTTATGCTTGAATCTAAAGGCTTATATTTTCACAAAGTGAAAGATCATCTTGTCACTTAGTACATTTTACATGTTAAATGGTTGGATGCATCCACTGTTTTATACTAAAATTATATTAATTAAGCATGTTGCCACAGGTGGTTAACTACGTATATAGGTTCATCAGGAGGTATAAATCAAAATGTATTATAGCAAGAGTTTGACAAATCGATAATAAACAGTTCTTGTTCGTTGTACTACAACTATTCCTTGATTTTTTTTTTTTTTTGAGACTTGGGGGGGGGGGGGGGGGGGGCTTTATTTTTGCATTAACAAAATTGTATTGAAACACAATAATTTTAGTATTAAAAATGTTGTGATCATAGAATTATGTTACGGGACACAAAATATTTCGATCAAATTGACAGATATTTCCATAAATTATCATGTAGTTTAGATATTAATTTTTTTTATATCACGTCACTTTAATACATATATATATATATATATATATAATACAATCCCTATATAAAAAAATAAAAAAATAAACATGAGAAGCAAACAAGTAAACGATGACAAAAAAGAAAAAGCCAAACAAGAAAAAAAGAGGACAAGGAAGCAGCATTAAAAAGTCCCGGCGCGTCAGAAGACTGGGATTTGATGGGACAAAAGAGCGCCGCTGTCCTAGATGACGTCACAGGTTGCGTGTTATGTGAGAGTTGCTACTCTTCCCCCACAGGGCCCACACCACATGTGCGAAATATTATGCTCGTCTCCGCGTGCGCTCCCCATTTTTGTCTCTGTCTAATGTGTCGCCCTCGCCCACTAGCCCCTCACCAATAATTGAAAATCTTATGGGATGTTTCGTTTAAAGGAATTAAGGAGAAAGATAAGTATTAATGTAATGACGCCCGTTGTTGATTTTTAAAAAATAATTATTATTGTCTTTTAATGAAAATAAAAGTGATTAACTAAAATTTCTATGATTCTTTTTAAAATACTATTCTGTTAAACTTATTAACCTTTTTGAAATAAATGATATCTATTCTATTACTCAATCAAATATGTTGAGAAAAATCGTCAAAACAGATTCTCATAGTTAGATTAATGATATTCATAGTGATAGTTTTTGAGAAATTTGAACCAATAGTATCCTTATACTAAATAATTCATGTACATTACTTGTGTAATCAAGAAATTATTGATTCGATTATTTTTAAAATTTTTGTGTCCTTTTCTTTTTTATTGTAAAACTTAAAAGATTTCTTAAATTAAAAACTAAATTTGAAATATGTATTAGTGCATTATTTAGGAGGGAAAATTACAATGGTGTTTTTTTTTTGTTATAAAAAAACTATATTACAAGTGATAAGAGTTTTTTTATTCGTGTGCCATTTTAGCAATATAGAGGCGGATTTTGATTCTAACTCAAATTGTTTGGTTGAATTTCGCTCGTTTTCCCTAAAGTTTGTGCAAACTATGAGAGCTCGTTTTCTTGTTTGAAATCATGGCAGAGATTCACTTATGCTCATTAGAATTGCAAGAAAGTAATTTAAGAGTTGTTATTTTCATGATGGAAAAGATGTATATTTCAAAAATTTTCATAAAACTAAAATGATATTCAAAAAAAGATAGGCTTTAATCATGAATATTGATTTTTAAATGACGTTTTTAAAAAATTATTCACAAATCATTCGTTTCGATAAACCTACATTTTAGAAAATTTATTTTACAATATTCTCCAGGCAAGTTTCTCAATCACCTATTTATATCTTTAATCACTTTTTTAGGTTAATATATCATATTTCAAAATGTGTCATTATTACTCTTTGAATAATATGCTAAAGGTTAGAATAGTGATTTTATTATAAAAAGGGAGGTAACTATGATTATTTAAACTAGAAAGGAGCTTCCTAAACCTTATTTTAAATATACACAAATTATCTTTGTGACTATTAAGTTTTGGTCCCGAGTCACGAGCGATAGAAGTTCAAGTTCGATGTTTTGGAGTTCGGAATGAAAAGGTTTTTGACAGCATTGCTTGCTCCTTAGTGGACGAGAAATCATTAAGGTCAATCTGGCCAAAATGGAATAATGAGAAGGTCCGATAGGTTGACTCCGGCTGGCTGTGAAAAAATCAAATCAATCATATCAAATCAGTCCATTTTCGTGATGTCTGAGTCTGATCGGGTTGGTGGATTTTTGGTTTCCTTTGAATTTGAGGCACAAATATACAGGACGTAAACAAATCGAGTAAAGTCGGGTACGAATTCTGAGTTACTCGAATTTAAATTAGAAAAATTTTGTTATGCTTGAACTCGAGTTCAATCAAGTATTAAAATCAAAACTTAAGTTCGACTCACTAAATATTTAGACAAAATCAAGTTCAATTCAAGCTTGCTCGAAAGTCGATGTGCGATTCGAGTTCGAAATCAAGCACTAATAAAAATATGTAATTCTTTCAAAATGTATCGGTATTTTAATAATATTACCTATATATAAGAAATTATATATATATATATTTATTTATCAAGCTCGATAAGTTTTTCAAGTCGACTACTTATAAATTTGGACTCGGTTTATACTACTCGAATTCAGCTCAAGATTGGGCTTGAATTCAGTCAACTCGAGTTTGAGCCGATTTATTGACTAAACTACTTGTGAGTAGCTCAAGTTAAGAATAGCCTAAAAATAAATCACCGCCTAGTGTCAACGGGTCAAGTGTCGCATTTATGGTTGGATCTTTTGCATAATATATTATCCAATAAATACTAGTGTTCCTACTACGGATGCAATCGAGTCGAGTCGACCTCGACTAACGCCATGTTCGAGCTCGATAGCCGTAGGGTAATGCTCCAACTCGACTCGAGCTCGTTCTTGACATTTTTGGAGTTCGAGCTAGAGTTTGAAGTACTGAAAAACTATTCGAATTCGATTCGATAAGCCTTTTTTTTTAAGTACCTGCGAGCCTAATTGAGTTCGAATACTCAAGGACAATTTTAGTAAATTTTATAACTTTCACACCTAAAATAGTTAATACATAGTAAATAAATATATAATTATTAGGTAATTATATGTTTGATAAGGCTTGACAAGTCTTCAAGTTTGAAAAATTAATACTCAAACTCGACTCGTTTGATTAGTCGAGCTACTCGAACTCGGTCAACTCAAATTTGAGTTGAGTAGTTGATCTAATTATTCACGAGCTACTTGCGAAAGACTTGGTTTGATTGCATTCCTAGTTTCTACCCAATAGTAAATAAATAAATAAGTACTAGTTTGAATTGCATTTATTTTTTCAGTATTTTTAGAATTTTTATATTTTTAATATCTTACATGCATCACATAAAAAAGTGTATAACATTATTTTTGTAATAATACTACAAGAGAAAGTAAGCCAAATGGATTCAGAGATTTGTGAGTTTGATTATATATGTTTATGCCAAAATTCAAAATGTCTTTATGTGAATTGGAGTTTTTCACACGAAAATTGTTATATTGAAAGTGATTTGCAGTGAACAAATATACAAGCATCTGTATATCAAAAACAAAAAAGTGTACAAGAATCTCTAAATCAATTTCTTTAACGATTCATATATTTCCCACAAATTCCATCACACTGATAATTAGTAAAACTCTGGTACATATATAATTTAGTGAAAATCCAAATGTGTCGGTCGAATATATGATTTTATTATTCATTCTAAAATTTTAATTATTTCTTTCATAAATCTTTTGCTGCCATTTTACTAACTTGTTTATGTAGCATCGATCTTCCATATGCTTATTTAATTTCTATCTACATGGAAGCAAATTTTCAGACGTAAACAAGTGTAAATATTGTGCAAAATCTCAACTTCATTAATTGTTTTACCCAAAAAGACAAAGATGAAAGAAAAGAAGAAGAGGAAAACAGCTATGAATGGTATCTTGATATGTTAGTCCAATTTTAAACAGATTCAGATTTGAAATGGGATATAAGTCAGTCAACATATCTAAATCCACAAGAACAATTGACAAATTTACTCAATATTCATTTTCCAAGCCTTGTCAGGATTGGCAATCTTGATGTGGTTTGATTTGCACTGACCATTTACAATTATCTGATATGTGCAATAGCTTCCAAACAACAATCACAGTGATTCTTTCTCGATACCCCACCTAAAACAAGATTTACTAAAGAGAAACAAAGAAAAAGAAATGTGAGCAACAATTTCCAAGTTCCAAGTCGTGTTCACGAGAAAATCTCACAAGAGTTTTGATGCATATGTTAACTGCATCTCTCTTAAGGATGGTGACTGATATGTTGTTAGTAATATAAATCAATTTTTAGATCATGATTAAGCCATTCGAGTCCGGCTTCGAGGTTGATTTTTGGAAAAAAATCGCCACACAAATTTGAATTATACAGTTGAGATAGAATTTCTTGACTAATATATATGTGACTAAAACAAAGTTATTCAGTCTCACATCAGCAGTCTCTTTCTCTCACATTTCTGATTCCACATTCGGTAAAGGAAAATCCAGGTGCGGCTGTGTCGTGTACAAATAAAGCTACGAATTTTGGTTGGAGATGAATTTCTTGAAAACTTTGCTAGTTTTCTCCAACTAATTATGTTATCTCTCTTCTTCTTTTCCTTGAAATTTATAATGCAACAATCACGATCTTTAGAGTTAGCTTTTGAGGTTAGGAAAAATTCTCAATTGCCGACTCAGCATATATGAAATATTACCATTCTTATTATTATGAATTCACGCATGGATCCTCTGTGCCGCTTTTCTCAGTGTCCAATTGAGTGTCACTCACAAAACAACGCAATATCACATTTCATCACGTGATTTAATTTCAAAATAAAGGAGTTCATCTCTTGGTAGGAAAGTGATATCACAATTGACTGTAGGAAAGTAATATCACAATTTTATGATGTGATTTAATTTCAAAATAAAGGAGTTTATCTCTTGGTAGGACTGTAGGAGTTTGTTTTAAAAGTGATGCTCAATTAGTATTGGAAAAAGTAGCACAGAGGATCTCGGGTGATTAATTCAACCTCCCTCCAACTGATAGTATTCCCACACTTCTAGTAATATGTATTGCAATTACAGTGCAATGAGTAGAGGTTTAATATTTAACAAACACGGATTTGGCACTTAATCATTAATGCCTTTGAATTTAATGGGCTTCTAATAAATTACTAAAGAAGAGGCTCAATTTTTTACGTAGTTCATGGTTATCTGCTTCTGCACCCGTTCTATTTATGGGCCCAAATGTGGACTAATCTTGGGCGTTTTTCGATATAAAACTGGCCCAACAAGCCATGCACTGCCTAAAATTTTTGTATGCAGCAAAAGTGAAAAATTTTTATTAAGGCGTCAACGGACAAAAAGTCAAGCTCTTCTGCTACTTTATTGAGCATTACTTTTATTTTTTTATTTAAAGAAGAGTGGGCTAATTCGAAACTTTCCAACAAGACTAGCAACTGCTACTGACAACAGGGGGCCTGGCCCAATGGCTTGTTTACTTTCCCAGTTGGCTATATTGACTCGAAAGTTCAGTCATAGTCTTATAAGCCCATGGGCTTGTTCTATCGTAGCCCAGCCATCATTTCGTTTATAAACGACAAAGACATGCGAACAACTAGATTATGTTGATTGGTACACAAGGCCCTTTTCAAATACTTAATTTCTTTCAGTATGATTCAAACCTTTAGAAAAATGAGAAATTCACACCATGACTTTTGCGGTCTTCCCTTGCAAAACTTTTCTTTTTTGTAAAAGATTATTATATTTATTTTGGCCAAAATATTAATAATTAACTTGATCTAAAACCTTATTGAGGACTAAAATTACATTTTTGTTCTACCACAATGTATAATGCAATTATATTCTTGAGAAGTTCAAATGTCTTCACTGAATTTCAAGACCTTTAACTCCTAAAACTGAAAGAGCAATTAGAGCTGTCCAATGGTTGGTTATTTTAAAGATTTGGAAATGGCAACTTTGATAACTTCATTGAATATTTTTAAAATTTTTTAAGAATAGTTTATAAATACGTTATGTCATATTGTAAAAAATGTTACAAATTTTTTTCCTTGGGACAATCTTTTCAATCAAACGGAACTAATTATTGGCATAATAATATATAATAATATGAGGAGATTCTACTATCTTGCTATGAAAAAGTTTTAACTAGAAATTAAAGAGCAAATATATTCTCAAATGAAAACTTTTCTATCAAGATGCCATAATCATGCTATAAAATGTTCCAACAATGTATGCTACTTTTGATAATGCACTTCTACTTCTTATGGTTTGTAACTGCTTAATAGTTAAAACATAGTTATCTTCGTTTATTAAATTAGTACGAATTCAAACATAAGATATTTAACTTGAATAATAAGTTTTAAGACGCACAATAAAATAGAAAAGTAGCTAAGTTGCTTTTACTGTCTAATTAAAAAACAAAAAAGAGAAAAAGTTGCTTTTGCTGATTGGTCTACTGAGCCTCCAAGGACTGCCAGTCCCACTCCTATTACAGCTTGGTGAAATTGCCCAAGTGTGCTCCTTCCCAGGAGAAAATGATCAAGATTCAAGAATCCCATCTCACCAAAATTCCCAATTTTCATCCTCCAACTCCTCTTCAATCTCCTGCTTCAATTCTCGCCTTCATTATCATCACCACCATCATCTTCTTCCCTTCACCCAAAGCCACCCCCACTCCCAATTCTCCCAATCCCAACTTCACGGCAGCTCAAATGGCAGCTTACAGAGATGGCCATGTTCCTCCACTTTGGAACCAACACTTTTACAGATTCAGAATGGGGTACAGGCCATGTTGATCCATCAATCTTCAACCCCACTAAATTAAATGCCACCCAATGGGTTCAAGTGGCCAAAGATTTTGGCTTTTCTAAAGTAATCCTAACTGCTAAGCACCATGACTGGATTCTGCCTCTGGCCTTCTGAGTATACTGATTATTCGGTTAAGTCTAGTCCTTGGAAGAATGGGAGTGGTGATGTTGTTGGGGAGTTAGCTGAGGCTGCCAGAATTGCTGGTGTGAAGTTGGGACTTTATCTTTCTCCTTGGGATAGGCATGAGTCTTGTTATGGCAAGACTCTTGACTATAATGAGTATTATTTGGGACAAATGACTGAGCTCCTCACAAGGTATAAAGATGCTTCTTTTATGTTCGTAGTCGTGCTGCTTTGCTGAATTTTTTTTTTTTACACGTGATTGTGTTATTTTTGTGTTTTTGTGATTATATTGTGGGAAATCTTGTTTCTGATTTCAATGCTGTTGCTATGTTATTTGGGGTGTTACCAGATTTTTAAAGTTTTTTTTTTTAAACTTAATTAACTGATTTTTAGGCAGTTTTCTGGAAGCTGTTTTTCCTTTTTTTGCCTGTCTATTTCTTCTGTAATTTAGGCTCATTTAATGCGCTTTAAAATTTGAAGTGTTTGAGTGTGGTGGAAATATGGAGGTGTGAATTAGACATAACAGGGTGATTTTAGTTATTTGCAAGTGTTTTAATCATACTTAGTAGTTAAAAAAAGTAAAGAAAGTGTTTTTCAGCTTAGGAGTTGATGCAAAATCATAGTTAAGGTAGTTGCATTGTATCATTAGCAATGAAGTAAATTGTTTCGTAAAAGAATTTTCTCCACCGGACCTTTGCTTCTTTATATATTTTCTACAGTAGAGGGATTGAAATTATGCATTACTTAATTTCAGTATAGAGCTGTAGATTAGATAACTTTCAATGATCTGAAAGGCTTAGTCTATACTTCCTTTCCCTTTTCTATTTTCATTCTTTTCATTTACTACTTGTTTTATTTATTGTAATTGAATTGCAGATATGGTGTGGTAGAAGAGGTTTTTTTGGACTGGAGCTAAAGGTGAGGGGGAGAAGGATATGGAGTATTTTTTTGACGATTGGTTTAGTGTTATTCATCAGCTACAACCTGGAGCAGTTATTTTCTCAGATGCTGGTCCTGACTGTTAGGTGGGTCGGAGATGAGGGTGGTTATGCTAGGAAAACTTGCTGGTCCCTCTTTAACTGCAGTGCTGCAAAGATTGGTGATACTGATCCCAAGTGAGTCCTAGTCTTTTAATCTCAGTTTTCAGTATTCTGCTTGCATTTGGATGTCTGTAAATAAAGACAACTGCATGATTCAAAACCGGTGCCTATTTCATTAGAGAACCAGAACCACGCTTCTTGTACTGATTGTTGCTATTAAGCTTATGGTGAGCTCTCAAGATGCATATAAATGAACATCCCGTCATGTAGGAGTATTAAATTTAACCATTTTAATCCTTAGAGTTGTTGTATAAAGGTTAGAATCATCCTTGAATTTCCTGTTATTCTTAGTTAGTAACAATGAATCATGATGTAAGGAACCTGATTAGGAAACCGCAATCACAACTTGATTGAAATAGCTATAGATGTCCCCCAGTATTCTCAAAGAACTTGATATGGTTTAGCAGCAGCTAAAATATGCCTTATATTTTGAAACAGTTCCATGCGTCCTCTCTTAACTTTACTGACACTAAAAGGAACTTCAGAGAATATTTTACTGTTTTGCACATGTATAACAGATATGAACAAGAGGGAGACCCTTTTGGCCATGACTGGGTTCCTGCAGAGTGTGATGTATCAATCCGGCCTGGTTGGTTCTGGCACGCATCACAAGTTCCAAAATCTGCCAGAACTCTTCTTGATTTATACTACAAGTCAGTTGGTAGGAACTGTCTTCTGTTGCTAAATGTACCCCCGAAACTCTTCAGGTCTTATATCTGATGAGGATATTCAAGTCCTTCGGGAATTCACTGAGCTCCGAAGTTCCATATTTTCCAATAATCTAGCAGAAGGGGGTCTTCTTTCTGCCAGCAGTATTCGAGGAGGCTTAGCTGGTACTAGGTTCAGCCCTTGGAATATCCTTGAGAAAGGTATTCTTTCTTACTGGGCTCCAGGTGAGCAGCAGGCAAACTGGGTACTATATTTAGATTTTCAAGAGCGTGTTGCTTTCAATGTCTTAGAAATTCAAGAGCCAATTCATATGGGGCAGCGGATAATTGAGTTCCATCTAGACACCCTAAATGAGAAAGGAGAATGGCAGAAGGTGATAGACGGCACTACGGTGGGATATCGAAGGCTGCTACAGTTTCCTAGGACTTGAATCCTATCACTTGAGGCTTGTCATAGACAAGTCTCGAGCAGATCCTCTAGTTGCTTATTTGGGAATTTATCTGGATTCATTTTCTATACCAGGACATGTTACTCATAAAAGCACTAATTCATACTTCAGTATAGTACTCAAGCCCCCTCAGCAAGCTAAATCTATCCGTCATCTAACTGCTTCTGTGTAGTTTTGGCTTGCAGTTGCTAATGCACATGGAGCTGATGTTTCATCAACAATGGTGCTGTTAAATGTGTTGTATACCTGTATGATTAATACGTATTGAAGTCTTATTTACAGCCACATGCTTCAACCTTATTTCCTTTGAGAAAATAAAGCTACGAGAAACCGTGTTGTATGCTTGAAGTATAATTCGATTTCTTTTTGAGAGCTCTTGGGAAGTCTTCTTCAGCAGCATGGTTAAAACGATAAAAACCTTCAGCAATTATTGCCCATAGTTTTGGTTGGCATATAAATTAAAAGCTGATTTATGAACGAGTACCGATAGTTTTGGTTGGCAAAGTAAAAGCTGATTTATGAACGAGTACTGACCTATTCTTAGATTAATCTTGTGCCAGACAATCATTGATTAGGCAATATGTATAAACCAAAACAGATGTGCAAACAGCTGCTAATAAAAGTTGAAAACATTAGCATTCCAGAGACTTGTACTATGTCATGGTAGGATGACAATATTTGAATGAAAATAAATGTTAACCGGAAATGTAGCATTTACAAGAATAAGATCATGTTTTCATCTTCAGCATGGAGCCTGGGGTCGGAGGCAGGATTAGGAGCACAAACAAGTCAACATTCAAAACTTGCTTTGTTTCACCCATGTCTCGATCAACATCAAGGTAGCTGCTGCGAACGGATGCAAACAATTGACAAATGGTGGAGCATCACAAGGATGACTAATCTAATTTGCTTGTGCTCGGGTTCATTTATAATGGCATTGCATAAGCAAATCGAATGGCCTTGATTTAGTGGTAATCAAGATGTGGATTTGCAGAACTTCCAGCCATTATCACAGTTAAAGAATCTGTTGGAGCTCCAGGTCACATTTCTTTCTTCATTGCATTAGCAGTCTAATGAAGAAAAATACTGGTCCTTTTAGGAGCTGCCCTGCAAATAAACTAATACGGTTTTGGATAACGGTAAAGAGACAGGAAGCAGCCATGCTGTATGAACTTGAATACTTGTACAAACCTCATTATCTTTTATGATATTTTGATATCTCGAAGCAGCCTAGCAGCCATAGCACCATATCTTCTTGCTTCCCATTCACTTAGCTTTTTATCCTGGAGATCTTGAACTGGGACTATGTCTCCATTGGCCTTTCCAACTTCAACATCATTCACCTCATCAACTCCGCTAGCAGTATCACAATTTTCCTCTGATCCATTTTTAATTGTTCCAGTTTCAACCTCTTCTATTTGCTGATCAACACATTCTCTTGTGATTTTTGTCCTTCCTTCTGAAGGCTTTAGGCTCATAATGTAAAGTTGTATACTTGAATGTTGGTATTTATTGTCCATCTAAATGGAAAAAAAGCAGGTCTTCATCAGTACGACGGAATGGGAAAAGTATTCTTTTTATGCATCAACTTCAAATGCTCAAACTGATAGTTCTTTTCTTTTATAATTCATTTTTCTAAAAATCAGATCAAAAGGATTTCTAGGTACAAAAATAGACATGCAGCTCACTATCATGAGTCGGCTTCAAATCGGAAATCTAAAACCAAGAATAGCTATGTCAGACAGATTTACCAATCCAGTGCCATTTTTACAAACATATTTCACGCTACAAATATACAATTTTGAAATCTTCCTTGCTACATTTCAATCTTCCTGACCAATTTAATACTTAAACTTAATACTAATAGATTAACAGAAATCCACCAGGTCCTAGATTCCATTATAACTATGAGCACAGAAACTATAAATAAACAAGGTCAAATAATAAGGGGTGCCTCCTAAAAGACAGGACGTACCTTTGCTCTAGGAACAATTTTCACCTCAAAATTTCTCTTCCACATTCCAAGCATTTGTTCATGGACATTTGTGGAACGAATTTCATATCCCAACTGGAAAAAGTGGCAGTAGAGTTAACCAATGAATTTATTACTCATTAGAGAATTTGGCTTCAGAGAAAGAAAAAATATGGAAGAAGACAATACCAAAATTGTGGTTTTCAGTCCAGATAATGACAGGATTGTCTGTAAAAGTGGCTCCAAGAGATGCTCCGCATAAACCTTGTTTGCAAAAAGTTAGAGAATTTCTAATCATGCACTTGAATAGCTAAATTAGGATTGCAATTACTCCTCTCCATTTACTCCATAATGGACATAATGGAAAAAACCAAAAGACATCCAGAATAACTGGAAAAAGCTAATGACCTACTAAATCAAATAAATACAAAAGATACTAACCAAAGATGCAACAGAATGATCGACCAGGACAGGAGTTGCTATACTTGCAATCAATGCAAGATTTTACGCAATTTGTGTTTCACCAAAATCTTAAATTTAACAAGGAACAGTAACTACATAAATTTCAATTTATTAAAAATATTGAAGGAAAATTACAACAGTCAGTGCCAATGATGTAGTCGAATGGCGGATCAACAGCCTTTATATGATCTTCATTGCCCCAATTCAGCTCTGCAACCTCGATGGAGCCAAAGGAATCTGCAATAATCCAGAGTCAAATGAGGTCCAAGCATGACTTACATATATCAGACCCTTACCCACCAGTACATTTCTATGAGATTTACGACATGATGAGAAATGTTAAGCAACGAAACTTTGTTCGTTACTGGAATCAGAATGCAAAAGCACACATGCAGAAGTTCACAGAGAAAGTAGAAGGATGACTTGATTGGTCAAAGACCCAAAGACCAGGGCACCTGATCCAGGATTCATCTGCATTATCCTTGAAGTATTGCGTTCAACATTTCTGATCAGCAATGGAAGAACCTCAGTTTGATCAGTTGAAATTACATCACATCCAAGTAATGCCATACCTAGAGAAGGCAATTTACTTCAGTCTACAAAGGATTGAGATACGAAAGTAATGTGCACATCGAGAAAAATGGTGGGCAAAAGAAGCTCACCAAATCCTGCAACTCCACAGCCTGCCCCAAGTTCAATCACGCGTTTTCCTTTCAATTTTGATGGGCAAAACCTTCCCTTTCTACAATTTTTCTCCTTCATAACGAGTAATGATAAAATTCAAGTTTGCTAACTTGAAATCATAAAACAGAACATGCACCTGCTTATTAACTGGAATAAACCAAAAATGGGACTCATATTCATGGTCAATGGGAACCAAAAACCAGAAAAATATACACGACTCTTTTGCTTTCATAAGCGCAACCAAATAATAAATATCTATAAAGTACATTGGCATGGCATTATGGCTCAACATAGCAGTGCAAATGGAAATGCCACTCTACTCATTATTGGAATCTGAGTGTTGTTACCATCGACAGTTTTTAAATAAGTAAGCTAGCAAAAGTAACATCAATGTCACCAGAAATTTTGCGAAGACCATCGATGCGTCCCACACTGTAGTTCCTAAATGCTTGGAATTGGGATCCTACAACAATTCAAACAATATTAAACCTGAAAATGAAGCTAACAAGAACCAGTAAAGTATCCTTTTGGAAAGAAGCAGCAAACGAATTAATATAGTGAAAGCAAAAATAGATGCTAAGCTTATACCTAGGGCACAGTTAACTAATACTCAGGTAAAAAGGTCAGAAGCTGAAATTTGATACAGTCTCTTAAAAATAAAAAAGTTAGCATCTTCCAGTCATCCAAGTTAACACAAGGAAAACACAATTCAAAGTTTTGCAGCAGTATCCAAAGAAACTATTAAGTTCCTGTGTCCATGGTAATAAATTCATAAAAATTAAGTACTTCCAATTTCATTGAATCTTTTAGATAGAAAGAACAAAATCAGATAGAATATCAATTTGAGGCTTGGGATTCACTTCTCAAATGGACTTAAAAAAAATGAAATAAAGCACATAAAGTTGCAAGAGGAAATGACATGTTTGGGAACTTAGAATAATCAGACAAAGGAAACATGCAACATTTAATACCTGAGAAAACTGAAGTTGGTGGCCAAGAACTTCAAATATAATTGCTGAAGTATCCGGAGAATTTAACCTGCAACAGAAGTTAATATTGTATAAGCTTTTCACTTTGAAAATTAATACAATAGAAGTATTAGCACACATAGAACTTCCATCTTCAAATCAAATGAGCTTGAATGAAAACCAATTAGCGAGAACACAAAGGAACATTCTTCACAAGCAGCTGACAAAATGTCTTTCCTACGCTTTGGGGATGACAGGTAATTACATCTGCTCAGGACAGGCTAAGAACTACTAACAAAATTCTGATGGAAAACCTAAAAGTAGCAAATAGTGGACAGGTATTGAATATCAGACAAAATTTTAAGTTTTTCAATGTTCATGGCTAGTGCATTTATTGCTCTTATTTGAATGTATCAAAATCATGAAAATTAGTTTTCCCTTATTTTTCATGTTCTATAGCTACTACTGTTTACCATATAAGCATATTGCAAAGCTTTCATTATGTTTGGTTAGTTTCACTACAACGGATCACTTGATGAAGTATTAATTCTGCTACTCCAGCATGAAATTCATTCCAAGCTTTAGAAATTATACATAGTCCATAGTACTTATGACAGAATTGAAAAGAAAAAAAGAAAAACAATTGTGTTACTCAGCTTAGTCCTGCTAACTAGGAAAGGAACTGAAAATTTTGAAGTCATTCCTTCAAATAAATTTTCCCAACCTGTAGGTTTCAAATCATTCTAGTCCATCTTGAGTGTGGAAGGTTCGAGGCATGGAGGAATTAACTGAAAGTGCAACAATTTGTCTTATCAATTTTGGACTAGCTCAATTCACCTTAATACAATTTTTTCCACCAGTGTGAAGAGCAAATTATTCAATTTTTTAATATATTTGGAATTCAAGAAGTGCAAAGCAAAAAGAAACCCGACCAATTCCAATAGGGTTCGACACCATTACAAGTTCCTCATGGAATGCCAATATTAAGAACTAAAAGTTACAAAGTCTCTTTGCCTATGCATGTTCAGACGAAATTAAATGTTACTATGAGCAGGTTGAAAGAAAGAAACTAGTGATAGTTCAATGCAGCAAGATGACTGCTATACCTGTCAGGCTCCATGGGTTGTGACTTGTGGCTTAGCTGAAACAACAAAGAGAAAAGGGGGGAAAAATCAAGTCAAATTTCTTCCTTTCATCCATGAAATTCCCAGGCATATATGCATTTACAATCCAATACAACAGAAAGTACCATGCTTTTCGTCCCTTCCCCCCCAAAACAACCAAAAAAAAAAAAAAAAAACGATTGTACGCACTTTTACCCTCCCAAATGGTTGCTAATTTTCAGGTGTACAGGACTAAACCTTTATTTGCAAGATGACTGCCAGCAAAAAGTTCCATCAATTCTTCTCTCTTAATTTTTTTAGAATCAAATTTATGACAAAAAATACATTCCATTGCCATAATCACACAGGTACTTAAAAGGTACGTAGCCTCTTTGGCAGAGGATAGGAGGCTGTGTTGCTCGGATTTGTCTGGGGCTATGGGGGTCCTATGGACATGGATAAGCTACTGCAAAACAAGGAATCCTCCACAAATATGCTAGGACAAAGCAAAGAGTACGAGTAACATAGATCAGAGAATTCAAAAATGTTTCATAGGAGCATTTAATGGCGATGAAAATTTAGAATCTTTGAGGAAGAATGGTGCAATAAGAATGAGAAGGTTCTGAAAAAACGAAATCTTTGGAGAGCCAAGTTGCTAAAGTGCTTTATCATTCAACCAAACAATGGAAAAAAGACTCTTGGATCTTACTAAATGCTTTGAACAACAATATCTACTTTTAAAACTATTAACAAAAAAAAAAAAAAAAGAGTAGATACTTTTATCAAAAGAAGAGTATCCCAACACCACAGAGACATGGAAGATTCTGAAAACATATGTTACAAGAAAAAGAGATTCATAACCCACTATTTACATCATAAAGAAATCTTTATTTTTTAAAGAAATATAGAAAAGGATAAATGGGATTGGCACTAGGATTTCTCCAGATGAAAAAGCTGGTAGCAATAATAGATAGAAAGAAAGAAAAAGAAATACAGATGCCAATGACCTGATTGATATTCTTCCTCTGCACTTTGGATCAGTTTTCACTCTAACTAATAATGAGAAGCCAATTCTTGCAGCTGCTTACTTTGCTTTATAACTTATCAGTGGCTGTGTTGATCAGATGGCTTGGAATTGGAACCCCTATGATTTTGTTTAGGATTCTTATCACGCCTGGCTCCTATCAGGTTTGGCAAAATTCCAAGTGCCCTCTGTTAAGTCTCTTGAAATTAACTTTTTGCCCTATCAATCATAGTTTTTAAAGATTCCTCCCTCTCAAGTCTATTTTCTTTTTTTGCCCTACCAAATTTTGTTTTTAAAGAGTCCTCCCTCTCTAGTCTACTTTTACAAGAACAAGTTTGGAAAAATAACATTTAAAAAAGAGATTTAACATGAAATTGATTCGTCGAGTTCTATTAAGAAAAAAAAAGAGGTTTACAATAATGTAATTTTAAATGATAATTTATATTTGTTATTGACATTTTAATTACTTTATATTTTATTATAAAATTTACAGAAAAGATAAATTTCCAATAACAAAAAGTGGAGTACCAATATATATTGCTACCCTCGGGGAAGTGTATATCTCTATTACCTTGACACAAGATGTGAACATATATCTCTTTTATCTAGACATAAGATGTCAAAAGATTTATGCTCCATCCTAGTTGAATAAAAAGGCAAGAAAAAGTAGTTGTACGCACTATGTCTCTTTTTAACAAAATTCTTTTTCATGTTAAATTTTAAAGTAATTCCTACCTAAACTAGTACTAGTAAACATATTCTTTTAAATAACTACTCATAATATATATTTAGTATGTCTTAATCACTCATTGTTCCATGAAATATCACACTTAGAGGAATATATCCTGAACTGTGCTACACTATAATTAAAAGCATGAGCCCTCATTCTGTAAAAGCGTGTCCACAAAAAGGCGACAAGACATAAAGACGGCAGCTAAAGGAGGGAGAGGGGGATTTTCTACTGGAATTTTCTCCCATGGCAACAGGATAAATTTTTCAGTTCCAGAAGCAGAAAAACCAAGAATTGGTGTATGATTATTCACCTGTCTTCTGGGAAGAATGAGTTCTGAAAACCCAATTATCCAAACAAATCCCAGGAAAAGGCCCATCACAGAAATTGATAAGCCAACCACATTAGTCTGCACTGTAGTAGCCATTGATCACACCAATCTCTATTACAGAGTCTGCTCTGTTTGTGAAAGAACTCTCCCTGAAACCACCCTTAACCCCTCCACACCCACCATCATTTCTTCTTCGTCTTCTCTGCTTATTTGCAGATACTGCAATTTTAACAATGCCTATAACCCTGTTTCCTCAGGTTCCAAACGCCTCTTTCGAGTTCTTGTAAGTAATCTATTGATATAAAGCTTTGATCTTTATCTGTTTGTATAATTGAAAAATGGGTTTTGAATAAATGAGTAAAAAAGATGGGATTTGTGGATTACTTTTTTTGACATGGAATTTCTTGTATTAATGTGAAATGGGTTTTTGGTCGTTTTGGATTTTGCAGATGTCTATAGCTACAGATAAAAAGGTGTTTGTGGTTGTAATGTTTGACAGGGCAGCAAGGGTTCTGTTTGGTTGCTCTGCTGATGAGTTTTTTGACTTTGCTAAGATTCACCCTTCTGCTGGTACTTAATCTTCTACTTGATTGTCATGTTTTGATTATTAGAAGGGCGATGCTAGTATTTGAGGCTTATTTCTAGGAAAGGAACGTGTTGTGGGAACTATGACTTGTGTAACTACATGAATTGTCTTTGTACTACGTTTAGGCCAACTATTTTCTTGTAGTTGGAATAACTGTGTTTATTTTGTCCTTCTGTTAAGAATAGAACACCTTGTTGGAAGAATAACATCATTTCATTTCATATCAACACATGATATATTTCCTAATTCCTGACTTGAAAACCTTCATTTCCTTTTTGTGATCAATCAAACTGGATCTTTTATTCTTGTTATTCAGAAGAGTGAACGGAATCAAATGGGTTTTTATGTTTCTAGTATGTAGCTTGTATGCAAAGTGCACGAATGTTCTTTTCTAAGACAATGGAACTTTGCTTCCCAGGTTCTTGGAAATTTGTATGGTAGCATGGGTGTCCTTTCAGTGACAGATTGCTCTACGAAATTTTAGGCACACCTAGAGATTTTAAGGAAGATATCATTTTTTTCTCCCTTTGCGTACCATAAATGTTGGCTAATGATCACTAGGATTTCCTCTATTCTAAATCTAGCTTCAGGGAGAAAAAGTACACTTGCATATATCTCATAGCTCTATAAAATCCAGTCACACTTTCTGACTCTTGTTATTGACTGGCAAATCTCTTCTGCAGCTGTTACTGCAGGCAAGGTTCTTGAGGGAGAGATGTTGAGAGTCACCTTGTCAAAACCAAAGAATGGAAATGCTCAGCATCTACGTGTTGCCTCAGTTGTTCCCTTGAGCTCAAGTTTTCAGCCAGCAATTGTGAGCTTGAGGGAATTTTATCAAGTAAGAGGTGGTTTTTAAGTGCATCTTCACCATTTGAATATGCTTAATCTATGTGGCACTTTTCTTTTTCTGTATTCCACTTTCTTAGATATGAAAACTCTGTATTAATTACCATAATAAATTCTTGTATAGCAGTTGCTTTTGTTGTGTTGATGGACAATGATGGTACATAGTCTATTGGTGATCATCAGTAAATTGGAAATCCTGTTAGGAAGGGAAAGTATCAGGAGGTGGTGGCCTCTCTTGGTTTTTCTTAATTATCAATGACTTTTCGGTCAGTTTGATTAGCTTTTTTGGATAAAATAATTTCCTGATTCTTCAAGGACACTTAATTTTGAAACTTCAAAAAGGGGGTTCTCAGTAATCTTGTTCATTTATAATTGAGATATGCAGAAGGTAGAATATGTACAATTAATGACATAAATTGCCCGTGCTTTGAAGTTTGAACTTTGGATGGTATGAGATGATGTAGGAATATCTTGTAATGAAGGCCAAAATTTGCTTTCCTTGTGTAAATTGTTTAATCATGGATTGTTTGACCTTCCATGCTCAGAAGTCAACAAATAGTTATGCAACAGCATTAGTGGAAGAACTTGAATGGTGTTATGATTGCCATTTAGAGACTGACAAGTGTGGCAATCATGTTAGGCTTCCTTCTTGATGCATCTGTGTGATTTTGACTTGAATTATTGTAAATGAGCCAGGTTGATATTTTGGAAAAACAATTTCCATGTCGGTTTATGAATCGAGAGATATTCATTTTTGACAATCATCAGGCATGGATTGCCTGTGGTTGCAATTTACTTGCTCGAGTAATAATCCATTGAATGTTTTGGTTTCAATGAAACTGAGGCAGGTCTTATCCATAATATATATATATATATATATATATATATATATATATGTATATGTATATATATATTATACTGAGCCTGTCTCATGTTGGAACATGACCTGGCATGACATGGACCGTGGGTGAGCATTGTATCTAGAGTTTCCAAACTAGGCTGCTTTCTAATGCTGCGCGCAATCATTGTTTTAAGCATCTTTTGAATGGATTTCTTAACTAGTAAATCTCTTTTAATGCTCAGCAAGGTGATTTTAATTTAGATGTCATTCTCAAAATGAAAAAATAACATGAAAGTGAAGAAAATATTTATAGAATTTGAAGAAGTATTTTGGCTTGTACATGTGTGTGTGTGTGTGTGTTTTTTTTTTTTTTGGTGGGAGGAGGAGGGGGAAGTGTTTTTTGGGTTTTTTTTTTTTTAATTGGGTGGGGGGGATGGGGAGTAATCACAACTCAAGTGCAGTGGACCTTCTGTCGAGGTCAAAGGCTCCCTTTCATCCACCTTTGTAGCATTTCCAGTGATGCTTGTGGCTGATCCATTGGGACCATGTGTCCAGCATTAAGCACTTTAAGAAAAGTAAGAGGTCCATAACCTTTTTGGACTCCTGCTGCGGCACCATTTACTGTAAATGAGACATTAGGAGCAGCTAAAAATTCTTTTTGACCAGACCATTCCATGGCCTGAACCCATCTTGAGTTTCCTGACAATGGCAAAATATATTGTTGTCAATTGGCAGTTTTTTGTACTTCCAACCTTCGCAAAACGACAGAGTTGAATAGTTCAACTGAATTTATTAAGATGGACTTACCGAGCCAGTTGCATATGAGATCATATTCTCCTGCATACACAAGTAAGTTGATTCCATCTTCCAGTAGTGCAGGAATGCCTACTTCAAGATTCCTCATAAAGTCATCAATCATTGAGTCATAGACAGTTGAACTACATGAAACCCAATCAATGTCCCCAACACCTAGAGCTTCTTTCACTGTATCTTGGTTGAGGAAATCCTCGACATTTGAAAAATCATAGCATAGTTGACCCTCACATTCCTTTCGTATATCATAATACTGCAGCTCAAAGATTAAAAAGAATGCTTGTTAGGACTGAAACTTTTGCACCCATTTTTTTAATGCTTTTGTTCTCAGGAAAATTAGAACAATTTTCTTCTTACATTTATATTACCAGCACTACTCAATATATCATTGAAAACTTCATTGCCAAGATCAAATGCCGTCTCACAAGAATCTTCACCGTTGGTGCCTGGTATTGAACTTCTAGTTAGTAGATAGACAGAATTGAGGTATTATCAGTTTTTATTTTTTTGGGAGAAACGGAGGAATCATGAAGATAACTCTTAGAAGTATAATATATATATATATTGGGTTTCTCTTCTTTTCTGTTCTCTTTTTCTTGGGATTGTGTATTGAAGATGGTAAGGTCTAGTGAGTTAGGGGCTGATGAGATACCACAAGCTTTTATTGCATTTTCGCACTCAGTGACCGAATCCTGCATGTTGTTGTAATATGATTGACTGATCAATTTATGTTCCAAAGCATAATCAGGTAATCCTTTATACTGGATTAGTGGATTTGTGAGTCCATTACCAATGGCGAACCCCTGCTCAACCATACGTGAAATTATTGGAGTCAAACCAAAAATGAGTTAAAAAAGTGCAGCGGAAAAAGTTTGCATTAGAGATATACCTTCAAGTTTATAATAATTCCTTCTTTATTTTTGTTTCCTTGGTTAACTCGTGTAGCAAGAGCAGGAACGTAATGCCCTGCATATGATTCTCCTGTTATGTAGAAGTCATTCTTCGCATACTCTGGGTGCTTCTTGAAAAAGGCCTATCACAGAGGAATGTTCTTGCCATTAGTGCTGCACGATCGATGTTTTACTTTGTCAAGTACTACAACATTAATGTTTATGAATACTGAAAATTGAGGAGCTGAATCTTTATTTGTGAATTGTAATAACAGTCTTGAACACCTGAATTCGATTATGTATACTTGCATGATGGAGGAGGAAAAACACAAAAACAAAAAGAAGCCAACCTGCAGAAAGTCATACAGATCATTGCTGACACCTTTCTCGTCGTGGCGAAGATCATCCTCGCTAGAACTATAACTGAAACCGGTACCAGTTGGCTGGTCGACAAATATGATGTTTGATATCTGAAAAAATTGCACTAAATGTGAATGCAAGTGTTTAACCATATACAGATACAAATGCTGCGATGAGACATAAGTCTACTAAGGAGAGAGAGAATTTAAAAAGCAAAGGGAAGTATGAAAAATAGCACTCAAGTCAGGGGGTCCAAAGCGTAATATCTGGAGATCACCGCTTACATCAATCTATTTTATTCACTCCTTTGGTGTTTATTATTGAGTATTAATAATGGGGGTTAAATTGCAGAGAGAAATACCTTGTCCCAACCAAAATTATTCCACACAAGGGAGAGACTATCTGTTATATGAAAGGGTCCATTTTCATAGAACAGAGCCAATTCACTGCTACATCCTGGTCCTCCGGTCAGCCAGATGACCACGGGGTCAGAGTTATTCTTCCTCCTTGATTCAAAGAAAAAGTAGAACATCCTGCATGCAAATTTTAGACAACTTATTGGCTTATGGTAAGCTACAATTCCAGCGGCTATAGTTTCTTTATTTTTCTGCTTCTGAACATTGAATATAAGCTCATCAATAATTGAAGCCTGTTGCTCATCTTCAGTTTTTCTTTTCTTGTAACAATGATATATCACCATTTTTCTAATCTAATTTGTGGAAAGAATCCATTACATTCAGTTATGTGCCTGGCTAGCTAGTTGGCTAATAATCCACTTCTTTTATCAGGATCCCGCTGTTTCTACTTTGAAAGCTAAATTAATGAATGCATAGTGAATTGTAGTGCTTTATATACTATGAAGAAATGTTAGTTGCTTTGGTAGAAATAAGAGCCGAACCTAACAAAAATACACGGACATGACAACGATTATACTACTGTGAACCATGCTTTCCTATTATCAGGATATATACTGCCCATTTTCATGAGAAACTTAGGTACATACTTGTTTGGCTTATCATAATTTGGCAAGCTTGATTACTAGCCACAACCAAAGAATAATAATAAAAATAAAATAATAGCATACTATCTGTTTCACCTTGGTACTAATGTATAGTATATACCTTGCTCCAACAGTGTGGGGAAGCCTAAAATATCCAGCATGGTGACCCAAATCTGCAACACTGGGATCGGGATCACCAAGAACTTTAAGTTTCAAAGGTTTTTCAACAATTATTGATTCATTTGCTGCAAAGTCATGCACAACAATATTGACATCATGTTTTGGAGACAAGTTCAGTTCTCTAATGAACTTTTTTGCGGGTGATACTCGAACTCGTGGCGCTACATCCTGGAGAGATTTTTGATAATTTCCTATTCTAGCTGAAAAAGTTGTAGGAGCAAGGAGAAGTATGGAAAGAAGAAGAGGAAAGTAAGCAGATGCCATCATTTTGGATATGTAGTCTGTAGATGAAGGCTTACTGATATATATAGTATTAACCAAGTACCTACTAGTTAAGAAAGAAGTCAATTAATGAATGTGCAATGTATTTTGATGTTGATAAATGGGGAAAAAATTTTAGCAACAGGACTGCCGGCCTGATTATACACGTACTAGCAGGGTGTTATTGAATACTTCCAACTTAGCAGGGGGTTATTGAATACTTTCAACTTTTTGGCATTTCTTAGGACGCTTAACTTAGCATGTAGATTACGCAAAAACGAAAAAGAATTACCCAAAAAAAAAATATCTAACTTAAGATTATTGGTAATGCACATAACCGAAAAAACAAAACTTACCAAAGTGTTAAATTTATTCGCATTTCTTATATTTCCAACTTGGCACGGTCGATAAATCCCAAGAAACGGCAAACTATCAAAACAGACAAAGGTGGAAGAAGTTCAGAGATGTTAACAACTCACAAGGCGTGCTAATATATGTTTAGTACCGATATTACGTTGTTGCTACGATTGGTTTTGGCCAGATTTCACTTGTCTGAATGCTAATGTGTTGTGTATGATTTTGTACACATGCTGGTATTTAAGTCCATTGATTTTATTCCTATTCCAGGTAATTTGAAGCAGAATAATGTGTGCATTGAACCTGAACCTATCTAAGTTTGGGATTCAATAATTAAATACCTTTTTGCTTATTTGTATACCCAAATCAATCAATAATTGAGATTGAAGAAAACAAAAGAATGTTCGTAGATTGTGAAGAAGCATTTAAGCTTCTGCATTAGTAAACTGTGAACCTTCTGCTCCAGTTAAAGGTTAACCTGCAGCCATCTTTGTAACATTTCTAAAGATGTTTGTGGCTGATACATTTTGAACCAAATCGACAGCAATATATACTTTGAGAAAAACCAGAGTTACATATCCTTTCGTAATTCTGCCTCCACAACATCTACTGTTAATGGAATGCTTGGAGTCATTACACAATATTTCTGGTTAGAACCTTTGATGGCCCCTCTCAAGCCTTCCTGAGTTTCACCCCGAATAGCGAAGTGCATTAATTTTTTTTTAGATTAGGAGCTTTTGATTTGTTGTAAATTTTTGCAAAGAAGTAAATTTAATAGATTGGTCTAGTTCAGTTAAATCAGTCGTAAGGTAAATGAAGCTCACCAATTAAGCTACTTAATCATACTTGCTCTAAACATTTCGAGTCTGCTTGTCGGCTGCAAAATCTGTATCACGCAATATAATCATATTTCTAGTGGAAATAAAGGAATAGTGGTAGGAACAAATAGAAGGTCGAGCAGTTAGAGCTTATGATTCTACCTAGAGGTCGAGGATTTGAATACCACCAAGCATCATTTCCCTTCCCTAGTTGTAACAGTATAGGTTTGATATAAAAAAAAAAACGGAAAGAAAGCTTGTGAATATGGCACTGGCTGGACTATGCTTGAATTACAATGATGCGCGCTTGATTACTTTCAGCAGGTTGGCAATTTTTATGATTTTCAGTTTACTACTGTAGATAAAACGTTAGGGAAAAAAAAAATCAAAACTACAAAGAAAGTATGTTTCCAGCTAAGGATGGTTTGATAAAGCAGACGAACTAAAAATGAAAATTTGCATTGAAGTGTTTAACTTATTCACAATTTTAAGATTTTCCGAACAGGTTGGCAATTCAGTTTACTATGTAGATAAAACGTTAGGGAAAAAAAAATCAAAACTACAAAGAAAGTATGTTTCCAGCTAAGGATGGTGTGATAAAGCAGACGAACTAAAAATGAAAATTTGCACTGAAGTGCTCAACTTATTCACAATTTTAAGATTTTCCGCTTGGCATGGTCGATAAAGCAGTAAAAGGAGAAAATACACTACGAAAAAAGACAATCTGGAAAAATTTCAGGGATCTTACAAGGCTTGCTAAATTCATATAGAAGGTTACAAGTTTTTGTTTTTTGTTTTTTGTTTTTTTTTTAATTGTTCTACCATTGATTATATGTAGGGGTGTTCATGGACCGGGTACCCGGTCCATGGACAAAAAATGTGAACCGAACCGGTCTTTGCGGTTCGGTAAAAATTCGAACCGCAAATCGGTCCACATGTAGCGGGTACCCCGCCTTCTGGTTACCCGCAAAACCGGTTCGGATAGGGCGGGTACCCGACCCGATCCATAATAATTTACCTATATTTTTAAAAAAATAAATAAGAAAAATTACAAAATATTATAAATCACTAATAATACAAACATTAATATCTTAAAGTTAAATTACATCCAAAACCTTAATCTTCAAAAAAAACAAAAATTAAATAAATAAGAAAACAATCACTTAGTCTTTTAAATTTCATCTTTTCATTTCAATCAACATAAAAACATAAATATTCAACAAATAACCAAAAACTATATAAACAAGAAAATAATCACTTAGTCTTTCAAGCTTCATCTTCTCATTTCAATCAATGTAAAAACATAAATATTCAACAAATAGCCAAATGAACACCCAAACTAATATATGAAATTACATAAGTAACATGTGAAATTACATAACTACCCCCATTTCGGTTCGGTTCGGTTACCCGCCGGTTCGCAAAAATGGAACTCGCGAACCGCCCCTGATTAAAATATAACCCGCCCTGCAAACCGCCCCGCCACCAAAAATCGGTTCGGTTACCCTTTTTTCGGTTCAGGAGCGGATCGGTTTTCCCAATTTTTTCAGATTTTTCAAGGTTTTTTTGAACAGCCCTAATTATATGATCAGTGGTAAGTGAAACTCCAATATTTCGACAGGAAGATCCCCACAGCTGGTTCTTGTTACAAAGTCAAGATCAGAATTATCGTAGCACGATTGCTTGTGGTCAAATTTTACTTTCGTATCCCTAATATACTGGATTTAACAGGATTGGTTGTAATCTAATTCGAGGGAAGAACCATGAAAATTTGTGTGTTCAAACGGCACTGCAGGTATTTCTTTGAACAGAGAGTACCACAATTTCAATATCCCTTTACAAGCTAAAATGTGTTATGTATTCCATCACCAAATCAATACTTGAAATCAGACAAAAATATGTTACAATTATTCTGAAGAGGAGTTTCAGCTTGTATTGTGTACAACTACTCCACCACACAGGACTGAGTGGATCTTTGTTCTTTCAAAGTCTGGCTTGTAACCATCTCTGTAACATTTCTAATGATGCTTTTGGCTGATCCATCGGAACCAAGTGGCCAGCATTACGTACTTTGAGGAAAATCAGAGAACCATGTTTTTTTTGTGATCCTGCCTCCAAGCCATCTACCGAAAATGGAACAATCGGAGCTGCTACATAATTTTTCTGACCTGACCATTTCATGGCCTCAACCCATCTTGAGTTTCCTGCCCAATTTCAAAATGCATCATTTTTGTCAATTAACTACTTTTAAAAGTTTTTGCAAAGCAAAACCTTTTATACATTGATGTAGCTTGGTGTTTGGTTAAATCGTCAACGACTGAACCTTACCAAGCCAGTTGCATATTAGATCATACTCCCCAGCATATACGAGCACCTTGATTCCATTTTCCAGTAATTCTGGAATACCAACTTCAAGATTCCTCATAAAGTCTGCGAGCATTTTCTCGTGCACCTTTGAACTGCAGGAAACAAATTCAATGTTTCCAACTCCAAGAGCATTTCTAACTGATTGCTGGTTTAGGAAATCCTCCACGGTTGAGAAATCATAGCATAGCTCACCCTCACATTCTTTTCTGATATCATAGTACTGCAGCTCAAAGATTGAAGACATGCTTGTGAGGCTTAAAAATTTTTCTTAATGCTTCTGTTAATTAACACACATTACAGAAAATTTTTCTTTCTCACATTTATACCAAAGGCAATTGATACTATATCGTTGAAGATACTTTGACAAACTTGTAACTGCGGTCACACAAGAATTTTCACCATTAGTTCCTGCCGTAAAACTTCAAATCAGCAAACAATAACATACGAGAGAGAAGTAATTTAGGGTGAATCAGAGATCAACTATTACCACAAAGTTTTATTGCCTGACCACACGTCACTACTGACTGCCTCAAACTGTCGTAATCTGATTGACTGATTACTTTCATTTCCAAAGCATAATCAGGGTATGTCGTATACTGGATTTCTGGATTAGTAAGTCCATTACCAATTGCAATACCCTGATCAATTATCAGTAAATTCTCTTGAGTCACACCAAATTAAAGTACAAAAATGGCTAGCTAAAAGTTGATGAATTTTTGGACGTACCTTCAAGTTGATAAAAGTTCCTTCTTTATTTCTGTTTCCCCGTTGGACTCGAGAAGCAAGAGCAGGAATGTAATGCCCTGCATATGATTCCCCTGTAATGTAGAATTCATTCTTTGCATATTGAGGATGCTGCTTAAAAAAGGCCTGTAATAGAGTAATTAGCAAATGTAACACTTTGAATTGGGCAACCTTATGTATTGTAGAATGAACAGTTTTTAGTGGCCCGGATCCACAAGTCCACCCCTGGATCCGACAGTGGATAAGGGAGCCGACCAAACTCAGTCCCATATCCACCATTGGATTTACGGGCCAGTCCACCTAGAAAAATTTATGTAGAATAAAACAAATGTTGAGAAATCAACCTGCAAAAAGTCATATAGATCATTGCTGACACCAACTTCATCATGGCGAATGTCATCCTCGCTTGAAGTGTAACTAAAACCAGTCCCAGTTGGCTGGTCGACAAATATGAGGTTTGACACCTGCCAGAGCAAAGCCTTTCAACCATGAGAATAGTATATCATAAGTACTTATTTTTTCCCCTTTCTTTTGGTTCAGAAATGTAATAGCACTGTTAACAATTTGTAGAAAAAAGTTTGAAAATAAAAAAAAGTTAATATTAAGAAGTTTCCCTAAATAAACAACCTTTCTAGTTAAAGATACTACTACACAAGCCCGAAGGAAAAAATTGGGAACAGTCTTTGCAAGTTGGGCTCCTTCTATTTTGCAAGTTTTGAGTTGACATTTAGTTAAAAAGCGTAACCGTACTAAAATAATGGTCTAACTTTGTAGAAGTGTGGTAGAATCATTTCTCACTCAAAATGTTGTTTTTGCATTTAAAATTTGGCCTTGTAGGTTCAATCTCAGTTCGTTTATTCTTTGGCTCTTTAAACTTAGACCTTTAGCGTGTGGAAAATGTCACTTTTGAGTAGGGGTGTTCACGGACTGGATACCCGGTCCATGGACAAAAAATTTGAACCGAACCTGCCCTTGTAGTTCGACAAAATTTCAAACCGCAAACCTGGTCTACATATAGCGGTACCTGGTCTTCTGGTTACCCGCAAAACCGATTTAGATAGGTCAAGGTACCCAACCCGTTCCATAATAATTTACTTATATTTTTAAAAAATAAACAAGAAAAATTACAAAATACTATTAAATCACTAATAATGCAAACATTAACATCTTAAAGTTAAATTACATCCAAAACCTTAATCTTCAAAAAAAAAAATTAAATAAACAAGAAGACAATCACTTAGTCTTTCAAACTTCATCTTTTCATTTCGATCAACGTAAAAACATAAATATTCAACAAATAACCAAAAACTATATAAATAAGAAAATAATCACTTAGTCTTTCAAACTTCATCTTCTCATTTCAATCGACGTAAAAACATAATTATTCAACAATAGCCAAATGAACACCCAAACTACCATGTGAAATTATATAACTAACATGTGAAATTACATAATTACCCCCACTCCGGGTCTGTTTAGGTACTCGACGGTTCCAAAAATGTGAACCGCGAACCGACCCTGATTAAAATATAACCCGGCCCTGCAAACCGACCCTCCACATGAAACTGATTCAGTTACCCTTTTTTCGGTTTGGGGCAAATCGATTTTTTCGATTTTTCAGTTTTTTTGAACAGCCCTGCTTTTGAGGCCCTTGGCCAAGAAAATTACGAGGTTCAATTAATTCAATTGCGAATGAATAAAGGATCGAGCGGTTAGAGCTTTACGACTCTACCCAAGAGGTCAGGGGTTCAAATCCCACCAACACTATTCCCCTTGCCCAATTATAATAGTATAGGTTTGATAAAAAAAAATTACTTCAATGAATCCCACCAACACCATTCCCCTTCCCCAATTATAATAGTATAGGTTTGATAAAAGAAATTACTTCAATCAAGTCAACAGCATTTTGTATATAAATCATATGAAAAATAAATTGGATTAAAAAGGTTAAATTGAACATAAACATACCTGGTCCCAACCAAAGTCATTCCACACCAGGGAAAGGTTGTTTGAAATCTTAAAAGGGCCATTCTCATAAAATAATGCTAATTCACTGCCACATCCTGGTCCTCCCGTCAACCAAATAACAACAGGATCAGTCTTATTTTTCCGTGATTCAAAGAAAAAATAGAACATCCTGAAAAAAAGAACAAGAATATTGTCTTTTATATTGGAAACTATTAGTAAAGTTACTTAGGAGTGTTTGATAACTTAATGTTAAAAATGAATATATTAAGAGCTTTTGGAGTTCTATGTAGTTGATAACAAAATTCTTTTATCACTTAATTAATTAATAATTGAAATAATGCAAGCAAGCAATATATTACAAAATAAATTTAAGAATCAAATATGACACAAACAGTAGTTTATGTACAGGTTCATTATACATATAATAGATACTGTTTTATCTTGTATTACACGAGTATACATCTGTAAACACTTTTTTTTTTTTATATATAAATTGGCTAATACAAGGAAAAGAAGGGTCTATTTCTTAACAAGGATTTCTTTTTCCTTGTATTAGTTTACTTTCAAGATAAATTTTCTAAGAATTAAATGTGATACAATATTTCATTGGACCAGAAAGGCATGTGTTTCATTGGAGCAGAGAGGCATGTTTAACTTTTTGCAGTAAAATGCTTCATTTTGGATAAAATTCTACACTCTTCACGGACAATTACAACAAATCAAACTTTTAGGTAGGATAAAGTTGAAATTTGGGACCAAAGCTAAAGCAGGTGTTCCATGACTAGGAAAGCACATTTAATTTTTCCATGACTAGGAAAGCACATTTAATTTTTTAATTTATACAAGTTTGACAGACCATCGTAATATTATGAACTAACTAATCACCACATCATAATCACTTAAAAAGTATAAAACATCACATGTAACCGAATGCAAACACAAGAATGTGAACCTGTTCAGTTGTCCTACTTGCTACTTTCTAGTTCAATGACCCACTTAGCCTCACTTTTATATATCGAAAAACTACTAATCCACTTATTTGATATTTTATCAGAAAGCAATAATTCTTGCTTGTCATAATCACCCAAACATGTCATACTCAAAAGAGAATCATATAACTAAATTGATTAATTAACTTCGTTTTGTGGGATTTGGCCATCACAAGTGTCATTTCCCATAAGTTAATGGTGACGGCTGAAATGTGTGCTAAGTGGGTCAAATTTAAATTCAAAAAACATAAAAAACGAGATAATTTTTTTAAAGAAATGTGGTTACACCGTAATTCTTAATAGTTACATCAAAATACTGAGTATGACAAATGTGCCCAAATTGTGACAAAGGACAAATGACAAATGACAAATGTGCCTCGTTTCGTGCTAGATATGTGTAAAGGCAGAATAAAAATTTGAAAAATTCTGCAATTCCATTTCGGTATGGAATTGTATACAAATTAAATATATTAATATCCTATTTTTAGAGTCACTTGGTAATGAAATATTTTCATGTAACAGGGCCACATAATCCCCTGTAAAAATTATACTATCAGTAGCATTATATGTTTATATTGGTAAGATACCTTGCAGCTTTAGTGTGTGGAAGACGATAATAACCAGCATGGTGACCCAAGTCTTGAATGGTTGCTCCGGAATCGCCAAGAACGGGGAGGTTCAAACGCTTTTCGACAATTGTCGTGGCGGGCACGGCAGAGATATTGACGGTATTTATGTTGATGTCGTGTTTAGGAAACAAGTTGAGTTCTCTGATCAACTTTTCTGCCTGTTTTTTCGGAAAGTTTGACGTTGAAGATGGCAAGATATTTTGGTCATTTCTTGCTGTTCGAATTGCAAAAGATGAAGTGTTGATAAGGAGAATAGCAAGAGAAAGAAATAGAGGAAAGAAAGAGGCTACCATATTGGTTTTGGGAATCGGAAGTCTTCCTTCCTAGAAGAGAGAATTTGTGTGGGGGATGTAGAAGAAATGAAGAGTTTTATAGTGTGAAAATGCTACTGTTTGTCAATGACTGTGCTTTTATGGTGCTTTATATGATTAAGATTTTGAGCTAAACTATGGTGTGGTCATTGGTCAATAAAGCAAAAGCACTAAGCACCAATTAATGGGGATAAAAAATAAAGTTCAAATATCTCAAAATTTGTATATAAGCTAGCCTCTCGAGCCTATAGAATTTGTGTTTTTGTATTATGGTCTCAAGAATACAAGATAAAATATAAAAAAAAGGTTGACCAACTGTAAAATTACCATTCACTTTTGAATTGTAGACAGCCATAAAGGAAAAAAAAAAAAAACTGTTCTTTGGTGAAAAATGTGATATCTGCCAATCTTATGTGTTTTGAGGTATGGAAATAATTTATGTGCAATACTCTAAGACTCTGACGGAAATTTATTATTATTTGATAAACAGAATTTGAACGGTACGTCGTAACTTTCCAATTTTTCTACCCCTGAAAAGGCGTTTATAAATTGGATTAATTTGGAAATAATAAATCTTCAGATTTCTACAATTAAATGCTGTGGAGCATTCAAACGCGGATAGATCAGTCCTATCGCCATATTCGGCGTGATTTCCTACTTTATAATGACAACGTACCATCACCATCAAATTACCCGCAACCAAATCTCACTCCTAAAGGCCTTACTGAAACCAGAAATTTAATGTTTGTATATTTCACCTGAATGTCGAATACTTATTTAATTGTTCCCCAAAAATTTTCCCACCAGTTACCCGAAGTTAAACTTCTCTTTTATTGCAAAAAGATTCTCAACACGGATCGACTAGACAGTGATCATAATTACTTATTCAGCAATGAACTTGGATATACAAATAGGATTAGTAGGTTAATTGCATGAAGAAGTTCCTTTTTATCTTGATCTTCTCTTGATTGATGGATAAACCACTCATAAAGCATTCCCATATTAGATGGTTAAGAAACATTGTCAAAATATGCATCAGTACCAGTCACAATGTTTGTATGAGTACTTTTTAATCTATTAACTTCTACTTTCTTTACCAAACAAGGCATTACTTAATTGGTGAAATATGATTCGTAACATGACATTATTGTAGTGTTACTTGGCATACCATATCTACGCGGCTAATTTTTTGGCATTGCAAGCATATATCTCAATTGATCTTACTCCAAAACCAAAATCTCTCTATCTATACTGAAATTGTTGTCTACATGGAAACATATATAAAAGAACCAACACATGAAATCGGAAAAGAAATATGTACAAAGAATTCAGAAGCATTTCAGCTTGTGCATTAGAGGGCTTGGCAGACCTTCTTTACCTATCAAAGGTTACCTTGCAGCCACCTTAGTAACATTTCCATTGATGTTTTTGGCTGATCCATTGGTACAAAGTGGCCAGCATCATTTACTTTGAGGAAAATTAGAGGTCCATATTTCTTTTGCAATCCGGCATCCAAACCATCTACCGTAAATGGAACAGTGGGAGCTGCTATATAATTTTGCTGACCTGACCATTTCATTGCCTCAACCCATCTTGAGTTCCCTACCCATGTCAAAATGCATTATTCTTGTCAATTGGGATCTTTTAGTTCTACTGTATGCTTCTGAACAAGCAATATATAACATTGATAGATGTTAATCATGTTATTCAGTTAAATCATTGATAAGTTAAGCATACTGAGCCAACTGCATATTAGATCATACTCCCCGGCATATACTAGTAACTTGATTCCATCTTCCAGTAATGCTGGAAAGCCAACTTCAAGATTCCTCATGTAGTCTGTGATCATAGCCACTTGCACTGCTGCACTACACAAAACGAATTAGATGTTTCTGACTTCTAGAGCATCTATGACCGATTTCTGGCTCAGGAAATTCTCCAAGTTTGAGAAGTCATAGCATAAATCACCCTTACATTCTTTTCTGATATCATAGTACCGCGGTTCAAAGGTTCAAGAAATGCCTCTGTTACTTGTTAGGCCAGAAAATATGCCCTCTAAATTCATTTTTTCACTAGCATTTAAAAGATAACAAAATGAATCTTCTTTCTTACATTAATACCACTGGCAATGGATATTATGTCGTCCAAGATACTTCCGCAAACAAGCAATGCTGTCGGATATGAGTTTTCACCTTTAGTCCCTGTCATTGAATACTACCACTTAGCAACAAGAAAAATCATTTTCAATGGGAAAATTGTCTTTTTTATTTTTCATCTGAAACATTTCTACTTTTCTTGGCATAGTTTATGGTAGAAAACTGATACAAAAATATATCAGAAATTAATAATTACCACAAAGTTTCATTGCCCGAGCACATTTAGCCACAGACTCGTTGAAGCTGGTGTAATCTGACTGACAACATTCGTGTTCAAAACAAAATCAGGGTCGGCTTTACACTGGATTTCTGGATTAGTAAGCCCATTACCAACTGCTATATCCCGATCAAATTATCAGTGGATTGTGCAACTCAAAACCAAATCAAATATCAAAATGGCTAACTATTATATTGATCATTTTATAGACATACCTTCAAGTTTATAAAATTTCCTTCTTTGTTTGTGTTCCCCTGTTGAATTCGGGATGCAAGAGCGGAGATATAATGCCCTGCATATGATTCTCCTGTTATGTAGAAGTCATTCTTTGCATATTCAGTATGCTCCTTGAAAAAGGCCAGTGTGACAACAATTATTAGATCAAGAAAGAAAGTTTATGTAGGTAGCAATATAATGACATACAGGCAAAATTGAGAATCTGTACTTATTAATTTGTAGCTTTAATGCTTCTCAGTTGGGAAATGCTAGTAAATTATAGAATCTTCAGAAGAAACAAATGAAAGATATGAAGAAATTAACCTGCAAAAAATCATATAGATCATTGCTGACACCATCTTCATCATGGTGAATGTCATCCACGCTTGAACTGTAACTAAAACCAGATCCACGCTTGAACTGTAAGTAAAACCAGTACCAGTCGGCTGGTCGACATATATGATATTTGAAACCTGCGAAATCTTTCCAGTACATGAGAATGGTACGTGAAGAATAGATGTTTTCTTGTAACTTATTTTTCTCCCTTTTTAGAAAAAGTCACGGCCGAGCCTAACATTTGAAGAAAACTTTTGGAGAGGTCTTCTGAAGTACCTACTTTTGTCTTTAGTTAAAATAATACAAGGAAAAAAGTTCGTCAAAAATCCACAAATACCAAGGAGAAAAATTACTTCAAAGAAAGAATTTATACAGTTCAGGTAGATTGTCCTTGATACAATTGATTCGACCAACAATATTCAGAGGTAGCTGTTACACCATATATGAACTATATGACAAGCTAATTAGATTAATAAGGTTAAATTTGACGATAAAAATACCTTGTCCCAACCAAAGTCATTCCACACAAGGGAGAGGTTGTTTGCTAGCTTAAAAGGGCCATTTTCATAAAACAATGCTAATTCACTGCCACAACCTGGTCCTCCAGTCAGCCAGAGGACAACGGATTTTCATAGAATGCTAATTCATTGCCACAACCTGGTCCTCCAGTCTCCAGTAATGGGCATAGGAGATAGAAGAAAGGAATCAAAAAAATGAAACTTACTTGAAAGTTGTCGGATTTGAAGGCCATTCGGGCACATATTTTTCCAAGGGATAGCAGTGAAGCCGGAGATAGTCTCTCCAATTGTGAATCGACTCCTTTTTTCACAATAAAACTTGTTGAGAGCCTTATGGTTTTGGATGGATCCTTAGAATACAACTTCAACTTCTCTCCGACAGTAAGAATGAAGAATTCTTTGGCCAACTAAAGCATTTTTACCACGGCATCCTTCGATACCCCTTGATTTATTGTCCGGCGATGAGAAAATAAATAAATAAATAAATGCAAATGACGCCAATGATAAATCTCTAGTGCAAGACTCGGTTTGGCCCATAATTGAAATGCAAAATAATTTGTGAACCTGAAAAAAGCCATAGTCCAGATACGCATCGCCGACTTGTTGTGCTATAAGATTCTATCACCGGCAGCCCAGGTCAATTACGGGGACATTTTCACAATCGGCAACTTCAGAGAGATTTGGCCTCTCGGACTCGAGACGGACATAACTTTCAGGGAGGCTTGAATTTTTTATTCCGCTGGAATCAACTTTGGTTTCCATGGTCGCTAAAAAAAATAACAAAACAAAACAAGAAAAGATTTATCATTGGCGTTAATTGCATTTTTTTTTTTTTTCATCACGGGGTATCGAAGGATGCCGTGGAAAAAATGCTTGAGTTGGCAAAGAATTCTTCAATCTTCCCGTCGGAGAGAAGTTGAAGTTGCATTCTGACGATCCATCCAAAACCATGAGACTCTCAACAAGTTTTAATGTGAAAAAGGAGACGATTCACAATTGGAGAGACTATCTCCGGCTTCACTGCTATCCCTTGGAAAAATATGTGCCCGAATGGCCTTCAAATCCTACAACTTTCGAGTAAGTTTCATTCTTTTGATTCCTTTCTTCTATCTCCTATGCCTATTACTAGAGACTGGAGGACCAGGTTGTGGCGGTGAGTTAGTTCATTCTTTTGATTCCTTTCTTCTATCTCCTACGCCTGTTACTAATCCGTTGTCCCTTTTAAATGCTAATTTCGAAGTGCTGTTTTCATAAAACAATGCTGATTCATTTGCATCGTTGTCATGTCACATCAACTTAGGGGACGTTTGGTTCAAATTTATGAATCATTATCACTATGAGTATTATTAATCCTAATATGAGTATGAGTTTTGATGATTCTTCCAGCATATTTGATTTAATAATAAAATGAGTATTATTATAAAACTACTTGTTTAGCTTACTGGAATTACTTTCAATTAGATTTTAAATTTTTTAAATCTTTTATGATGTGCATAATTTTTAAATTTTTTATTTTGTATCTTTTTAAAGAAAAAATTTCTAACAAGATTTATTCAATTTTAAATACAACTATGCTCTAATTTGAGTTTTATGTAAATGATAACCTTAAAAAAAATGTCATTTTTATTATAACCCCCTATGGTTTCATAAAACGTGAAAAATGGACGGAATCAATACTCTGTCATAGAATATTCTACATTTGATTTTTATAATCTATTACTGATGTAGAATATTTCGTAACGTCGAGTGGGTTTACAAACACAGTGCAAAATATTCCATTTATTTTTCACATTTTATAAACTTACAGGGGGTTATGTGGTCAAAAGCAATACTATAGGAGATATTTGGTAATTGCCCAAATTATAATAACGAAAAGTATTGTACATCTATTAAGCAAGTAAAAATATCACATAGTAAACATGTATTAAGATTGCAGTATGCTTTACAAGAGTAAAATTTATGATCCAGAATTGAATGATTCCCAGACCACTAGGTCACAACCTTGTCAAATTGGATTTGTTTGATTACCCACAAAACCAATGCAAATAAACGTTTGTGGCAAGAAATTCTACGGAGTGATTTATCAACAATATTAGATTATTACATTTATTTTTAGACTACAAGAGGCTAATTCTCTAACTTAATTTCTTTTCACATAGGACCATGAAGAAGATTATTTCCGGGGATGGATGCTCAACAAATGTTGAATCTTCTAAGGGGTCTTTCTCAGTTAGCCTTGTCAATTTTCCACCAATTTAATTCTGAAAGTCATGCCCTACTATTTCAACGTAATCTAAACAAAGGACAAGTGCAAAAAACTTCATTCTAGTTTTGTGATAAGGAACATCTGGCTCTCCATGCGCAGACATCTTGGATCCAAATTGACCACGCGTAGTATGACTAAAGAGATGATGAAATGTTCTTTTTTTCCGGTAATTAGGTGCCAAATTTAATAACAATTTGGATGCCTGAATAATATTTATCTTAATTTTTTTTCTAGAGAGGACATATAAGTTTTAATCAAGCATAGTTTCGATCAAAATAACACGAGGAGAAACAAATGATTGATATATAAATTGGTTGTATTAAATTATCTAGAGAAACAAATGATGCATAGATATATGTTTTGTTTTCTTTTTAACCTTTCCTGAAAAATATGTTGGCACATTTTCACATTTAATTTGGAGAAAAATAATACTAGTAATTTAAGTTCCATTGTTGTCTGTCTTTCTAGACAACCTTGGGTAACAAATCAATACACATTTTTACTTCAATCCAAAGTTTGATTTCCAAAAATTATTAAATTCTCTACGGACTAGTCCATGCATCAAATCTCCCAAACAAAGGAATTCCATGACTATGGAAGCATAATTTCTTCACCTTTCGATGTTTAACAAATAACAATGATAGTATGACTGGACTAATCACCATATCATAATCACATTTAATAATATACAAATGTGAACATCAGGCTCAGTTATCAACTATTTCTATATGCCTGACCCTGCTTGTCCAACTTTTGCATTAAAAAGAAAAGCTAACACTCTACTTATTTAATTAATGACTTAATCATAGAACAATAATGTTTGCTTGTCATAATTTAAAAAAAATAAGAATAACACAACTCAATTAATTAAAGAGTTTCAAGATAGAATTATGTGCTCGTAGAATTTGTGTGACAAGTTCATGTACCTTGCAGCATTAGCGTGCAGAATTCGATAATAACCAGCATGGTGACCTAGTTCTTGAATAGTTGCTCCACAATCGGAAAGAATTGGGAGGTGCAAATGCTTTTCAATAATCCTCCTGGCGGTGGTCCGAGAAGAGTTTCTGACAGTATTGATGTTGATGAAGCGTTTGGGAAACAAGTTGAGTTCTCTGATCAACTTTTTGCCTGTTTTGTGGAAAAATTTAAGGTTGAAGATTGAAAAATAGTTCGCTTATTTCCTCTCGTTGGAAATGTCAAGGTTAGAGAAGTTATAAGGAGGAGAACTAGAAGATCAAGAAAAAGATGACGGAGAGATGATAGCATCATAATATTGCTTCTTGCCCAGAAGAAATAGATTGTGTGGAAGAGGAGGAACTGAGGAGTTCTGAAGTGAAATGGATGGAGAAAAATATTAAATGTCCACGGTAATTTATGCGGTAGTACATGCGGTACTTCATTACTAATCACTCAAAGTAAGGAAAGTCTTTCGTGTCCTGTTGGTACTAAACATGGAGGAATGCCTTAGTGAGATGTGATTGGTACTGACTGTAATACCAATAACCTTAGGTAGCAAATTAGTAATTTGACTTATATTAAATTGAAGAAACAGATTGCAAGATGATGAAGGACTTAATTGTAATTGTAGAAATTTTTTGTTTGGCTTGAAATAGTTAGGGCTTCTACTTCCATTAATCTTCATACCATCTTTCTCGGGCAAATTTGTTAAAATATTGGCCAAAAAAAAGAAAATTCGGCATTTATAGGTGTCAGAAAAAAATTTTTGGTATCTAAAGGCGCCGCGTTTCCCAAACGCGGCGCTGAAATTTTTTTTTCAAATTTGTCAGGCGCCGCGTTTCCCAAACGCGGCGCATGAACAGTAGTCAAGCGCCGCGTTTGGGAAACGCGGCGGTTACTGTTCACGGTACTTTTTTACTGTTCACTTTTTTTTTTTATTTATTTATTACAGAATAGGTAAGTGTTTAAGATTTTTTTGTATTATTGTTTAGGTAGATTTATAGGATTTAAGTAAAAGTAATGAAGGTAATTCAATATTTGAATTGAAAAATTTTAGATTTAAAAATAATAAAGTTATAAACACCAAATTTTGATATACCACTAAATTTTCTAATATCTTGTGAGCCATTTTTTATTTTTCAGAATGGGAAATTTGGTTTTTAGAGAAAGTGTGCAAAAATCTTCCGGAAAATTATAATTTCAGCACGTAAATATATTTTTTGTCAATTTTTTATTTTTAAATTCATATTTATATCATCATACAAATTTCTAAATTTTGAAATTTTTCTAAATGAATCACTATTTTTTTAGGTATTACGTCAGTTCAAGGACAAAATAATCATTTCAATTTTTGAATACCTTTTTTTGGCTATTTTTGAATTCCAAACTCATATTTCATACTTTTACGTATATTCTAAATTTGTGATAATTTTTCGGGTTCAAAAACTATTTTTTCTATAATGCATACATATCTGAGGCAAAATCATTTTTTTTTTACCTAAAAAATTATCACAAATATAAAATGTGCTTAAAATTATGAAATATGAATTTAAGATTCTAAAAAAAATTAAAAATAACTATTTCGCCCTTGAATTGACGTGGTACACAAAAAAATAGTAGTTCATTTAAAAAAATTACAAAATTTAGAAATTTGTACAAGGGTATAAAATATGAATTTAAAAATCAAAAATTGACCAAAAAGGTATTTACGTGCTAAAATTATAATTTTACCAGAAGACTTTTGCACACTTTCTCTAAATACTAGATTTCACATTCGAAAAATAAAAAAATGACCTACAAGATATATTAAAAATTTAGTGGTATATCAAAATTTGGTATTTGTAGCTTTATTATTTTTAAATCTAAAATTTTTCAATTCAAATATTGAACTACCTCAATTACTTTTACTTAAATCTTATAAATCTACCTAAACAATAATACAAAAAATCTTAAATACTTACCTATTCTGTAATAAATAAAAAAAAAAAAAAGTGAACAGTAAAAAAGTACCGTGAACAGTAACCGCCGCGTTTCCCAAACGCGGTGCTTGACTACTGTTCATGCGCCACGTTTGGGAAACGCGGCGCCTGACAAATTTGAAAAAAAAATTTCAGCGCCGCGTTTCCCAAACGCGGCGCCTTTAGATGTCAAAAAAAATTTTCTGACACCTATAAATGCCGAATTTTTCTTTTTTTGGGCAATATTTTAACAAATTTGCCTCTTTCTCTCCCTCTACCTCCCTAAAGCTTCTCTCTAATCCTTTTTCTTTTCTCTTTAATTAAAATGAAGATTTGCCCTTTCTAGAGCAATCAAGAGGAGGGAATTTAGAGGACTCCACTTACCCTACTACTACCCAAGGTGATTTCTTCCATTTACTCTAATCTCTTTTGGAGTTTATGTTAATGTTAGTGGTTACTGCATGATTAAGGAAGATTTTGAGTTGTTTGTGCCATAATGGTGATGGGTTATGTTAATAGGTAGTGAATGTATTTAAGATTGATTGTGGGTTTCCTATTTTGTATGTGAATCAATGAGAAATTGAAGTTTAGTAGTTGAATTGTGAATTATGATGAGTATTTGAGTGTTAATGGGGTTCTTCCTACCTAAATTGTCAAGTGTTTGAGGTTGAGTTCTAATGCATGCCATGTGATTGATGAAATGGGTGAGAGAAATTGGATAGAAGAGCTGTCTGGTATGAGCCGCGGGCTCAAAAGAGTCAATCGTGACAGCAAATGGAATCTCCTTCTCTCATGGATGAATTTCTGCCCCAGCCGCGGCACTAGCCACCCCACGACTAAGGCTACAACTGACAAGCCACAGGTGAGTCAAGAGCCCACCGCACCCTACAGTTATCCGTGGCTCAGCTTTGTGCTAGCCATCCATAGGTGAAGTTGAGTGATCTGCGAGCAGGGATCACCAGTCCTTCCACCCGTGAATTAGCTCTTCCTTGGCCATCTTATTCTATTTCGTGTCCTACGTTTAGAGTTAAGCTCCACTTATGATTACTTGATAGAGGGAGTGTATAATTAAGTGTTTCATTGTGTTTTAAGCGGAGAAAGTGATCAACACTTTTCAGATTACTCGAGTTAGCTCGGACGAGGTAAGTGGTACTTGTATCTCTTGGTTTTTAGAAAATGGTAATTGCTAAAGTTCAATTGATTTGAAATCATATTTGCTCTATTAAATGGCTTGATTGTGGATATATTCTTGTTTTATTATGATTTGAATATACATGGTGCAAATGTATTGTTTGAACAATGAATCGACTGAGTTCTTGTGTATGGTAGCCTAATGACCGGACTGACTAGGTAAAAAGTCAGTATGAACGTGCTAATCGGGTTAAAGTTAGCCTAATGACCGGACTGATTGGGTTAAAGTTAGCAATACATCATAAACCACTGCTCTAAGCTCCCCTTAATCAGCCAATTAAAACCCTGAAAATAGCAGGGATTTTTTCCGCTTAAAACTTGAATTTCAGATCCTTTTTAATCAGAAAAGCCATTAAGACATGCATGCAGAATAAGTTATGAAGCCTTTAATTTTATTTGAACCCTTGTCAATTAATTTAATACCTTCATAAAAGCACGCTTCCTCATCCTTTTCAAAGAACTTGGTGTACAGATACGATTTCCTACCAACATAACAGAAGTGTGAGCTTTAGCATCTGTAACGGAGTCAACTTTAGTACTTAAAGACTTGCATCCCACAATCAACTAGGAATATTGCACTGTATAAGCTTATGCAGCCTACTAGCAAGACCAGAACAAGTTAGATAAGCATCCACTGATCCATTGAACCAAATTTTTAGAAACATCTATTGATTACCATCATCATTTTAGTTACAACTAATTTCAAATCTAAGTTGAATTTTGGCATTACGATTGTACCAAAAAAACAAAATCTGTGTAATTGCTAAAAATTTGTTGTCTTTATGTAGGTACCCAAGTCAATCAATACATCAAATGCAGAAAATATTTAAAATTTGTAAAAAGGATCTTTGCATGTTTATTAGGTTCAGCGGACCTTCTGCCCCAATTAAAGGTTGCTTTGTAGCCACCTTTGTATCATTTCCAATGCTGCCTGTGGTTGATCCATAGGAACCAGGTGACCAGCATTATATACCTTGAGAAAAACCAAAGGTCCATATTTTTTTTCTAATCCTGCCTCCGATCTATTTACTGTAAATTGAACTGTGGGAGCTGCTAGGAAATTTTTCTGACCAGACCATTCCATGGCCTCAACCCATCTTGAGTTACCTGCCATGTTCAAATGCATTATTACTGTCAATTGGACCTTTAGTTTCACCTAAAACATTTTCCGAAAGTAAACTGTTGTACAGATTGATGCAGTTCAGATTAATCTTACCAAGCCAGTTGCATATGAGGTCATACTCCCCAGCATATACGAGTAACTTGATCCCTTCTTCCAGCAATGCTGGAATACCAACTTCAAGATTCCTCATGTGGTCTGTCTGCATCGCCTCATTCACAGCTGTACTACACGAAATGAATTCAATGTTTCCAACACCTAGAGCATCTTTAACTGATGCCTGATTCAGGAAAGTCTCCAAGCTTGACAAGTCATAACATAGCTCACCAACACATTTCTTCCTGATATCATAGTACTGCAGTTCACGGAATCAAGAAATGCTTGTAATGCCTCATAAGAAAAGAAAAGCTGTGGTAATTTGTTTCTTACATTTATACCACTGGCAAATGAGATTATATCATTGAAAATAGTTTCACAAACTTGTAATGCGATCACACAGGACGACTCTCCATTGGTGCCTGCCACACAGAAATAACAACATCAGTTTAGACTTTGAAGGGGAAAGGGGTTTTTTTTTTTTTCTGGATAATTTTTTTTTCGTTCTTGGCAACGTGCATCAAAGAAAAATCGTACAGGAGGAGTCAGAAATTAAGAATTACCGCAAGGTTTTATTGCCTGATCACAGTCAGCCACAGACTGCTTCAAGCTGTTGTAATCTGATTCACTAATCAGTTTCATATCCAAAGCATAATCAGGGTAGGCTTTGTACTGAATTTCTGGATTAGTCAGTCCATTGCCAATGGCGAGACCCTGGTAAATCATTAGTGAACTGTGCAATTCAAAAACAAAAATAACATAAATGGGAAATTGAAGTTGATGGATATAAGCAAACACCTTCAAATTTATGAATAATCCTTCTTTATTTCGGTTTCCCTGGTGAACTCGGGATGCAAGAGCAGGAATATAATGCCCTGCATATGATTCCCCTGTTATGTAGAAGTCATTCTTTACATATTCAGGATGCTCCTTGAAAAAGGCCTGATTGTAGAAGAAAAATAATTAGTCCAATCCCGGCCATTGGTTTCCTTTTACAAAAAAACTGTGACATTTTTGTGTGCAGTAATTTTTGAAATGCAATAGCAGGTTATTTCAGAGAGGAAAAGAAAATCTTGATAGAGGGGTGATGGCGAACGGTTGAATTGAGCAAAGAAAGTTTATTCTGCAGGCAACTATTAGTAAAATGTGTTCAGTAGTCTAATAGTTCAAATTTAGGTTATCCGGTATGCTAGAACTTTTCAAGGCAGAAAAAAGCAGCAATACAAAGAAGCCCACCTGCAAAAAGTCATATAGATCAGTGCTGACACCAGTTTCATCATGGCGAACGTCATCCTGGCTCGAACTGTAGCTGAAACCAGTGCCTGTTGGCTGGTCGACATATATCAGGTTTGATACCTGCGAAACATTTCTACTATGAAAATGCACGAGAAATAGCTTTTCATCTCTTTGTTAAGAAAGGCTATACCTCTTTTATTCTTTTTAATTGGATTTTGTACAAAGTAACAGAAGACTAAAATTAGGAAGAACTAGATATAATAAAACTTTACAAAATTTGATTTTCAATTTACTCTTTACTATCTTATCTTCTTGATAAATTGATTTGATTCTCAATTTTTTTTGATGAATTTATGTGATTTTGGGTTTGATTTTCAAAATCTTTTCATTCCTGAATTTTTTTTTTTTTTAGGTGTATTAACTAATTAAATGTTGATTTATATCTTCTCTGAAGTAAAGGCAAGGGACCATATCAACATTTTTCTATTGGAATTGAAAAAGCTTATGAGATTAAGAGGCTGATAAATGTACCTTGTCCCAGCCAAAATCATTCCAGACAAGGGAAAAGTTGTTTGTTATCTTAAAAGGGCCATTTTCATAGAATAAAGCTAATTCACCTCCACATCCTGGTCCTCCCGTCAACCAGAGGACAACAGGGTCAGTCCTATTCTTCCGTGATTCAAAGAAAAAGTAGAACATCCTGCAAAAACACAAAAATATAAATATAAATCTGTCAGCAAAGTTGCTCAATTTGCATTTATTAATAAAGTACCACACATATTTAATCGTAACAAATAATTCACTAATTGACTTATTTTGACAAAGGATCACCAACGAAATATTGAATTTTAAATGGTGGAAAATCAACGAATACCAGAAGTTTAAGGGGTCTTATGCAATTAATGTAATGAATTCTCCAACCGCTAATGAAAACAAATCGTGCAAGAAAATTTTCAGCATGGTCCAAAGCACTCCTCACGGGCAAGTGATAACGAACATCTGGCTATGCATGCGCAGACATCTTGGATAGAAATTGACCACACGTAATAATATGATTATAGGAGATGATGAAATTTTAATTTTGGAATGCTTTAGATGCCAATCCAATAACATGTGAAAACCTGAGTTTCTTTCTGTCAGATTATTAAATCAAACTGGTATAATAGAAAACAAATTGGGACAATATAAATGGTTCAATTTAAATTTTATAGCTTCGTATTTAGATTATAGCGGTTCAATTCCCCCAAGTTCCTTAAGCTTACCATATTATTGATATAGGAATACAAATTGACAGAAGAGGATTTTCAAGAAAATCCAAAAACACAGCTTATACACATTTACAGATCAATATAGATAAGCAGTGTTTGTACGTTTCTTGCAAATTGTCAAGTTTCAATGTGGAGAAGAGTTACAATTTACCTTCTAGCTGTTTTTTAGACAGGCTCTTGTCAATAATTTTGTATGTAACTCACGGACTACTATGATAACTTTCGCTAATAAAGTTCAAACTTTTAGGTAGGGAACTTGTTTAAATTTGGACTGTAGCTGACCAATTGTTAACATGTTTTACAAGCAAGAAATGCTACCGTAAACAAACTAATCACAAGCTCATAAGAACCTCACATGCATCACATAAAAGTAGTCTGAACCTGTCTAGTTGTCTATTAAGTACTTCTAATTCCATGACCCCACTTTATTAATTGAATTTTTGGCATAAAAAACTCATCAGTTTTATCCACTCGTTTAATCACTTAATCAAATAACTTTAATCCTTTTGCTAGTCGTAGTCATCCCCACACGACAAATCCAAAAAGAGAATCACATGCAATTTAGTTCACAATTAACCCATTTTAAGCTAGGAATCCGTGTCACGTCGAATATAAGTTAGTATAGTGTACTATTTAATCATGTATTATACAAGTGAAATACGTACCTTGCAGCTTTAGTGTGTGGAAGCCGATAATAACCAGCATGGTGAGCCAAGTCTTGAACAGTTGCTCCAGAATCACCAAGAATTGGGAGTTGCAAACGCTTTTCAACAATTGTCGCGGCGGTCAGGGCAGAGTCGTTAGCAGTATTTATATTGATATCGTGCTTAGGAAACAAGTTGAGAGCTCTAATGAACTTTTCTGCCTGCTTCTTGCCAAAGTTTGGCAATATTGAAGATGGCAAAAGATTTTGTTCATTTTTTGTCGTTCCAATTGAAAAACATGTAGAGGTAATGGAAAGAAGGATAAGAACTGAAAGAAAACGGGGAAAGAAAGTTGATGCCATTGTTTTCTTGATTGATTGGTTTCTCCTAGAAAAGATTTTGTGGTGTTGGTGTTGGAGGTGAGGTGATGAGATGGAGAGGTGCAAATGAGGAGTTTTATTGTGGAAGGCTGGTCTCTATTCGTTATGATTATGCTTATAGGCAACTTATATCTTTTCCAAGATTTTTATAAAGTTTGGTCATTATTCAATAAAAACAAATGATATTTGCTGGCCGCTTGTGTATATGGGATTTTAATTACTTATGTGCAAGCATTTGACAGGAATGCAATTTATTTCGTGAATGCTTCATTCCATTCTTTTGTGTATTATTATTATTTTTTTTTTTTTTTTTTGTGTCTGAATAGAGGATTATTTCTGGTGATTGATACGTCTTAGGTTTGTACAATTGTCCCTCCCTCTTAGTACTATTTGCAATCAGCACTATCGCCGGTAAGCAATCAATTTCTGCACTAGCATACATTAGATACTTCAAGAAGGTGGATTTGACTAGCTTTTCTTAAGTAAAAGGATAATGAAAACTCCTTCCCTTGTCATTGACCAAATTGCCCTTTTCAAAATATTTGTCAGACTACCAAATCTATTCTCTCTTTACGAATATCATATTTATCTCTGAATAGAAAACCATCAGTTACGGAGAGAAAATATAATAATACTTAGGTTGCTGTTTTGGAAGGGGCAAGAACAATATTATAGCTTGGCTAAGGAACTGATTGTCTTTTTACATATGAAAGGATAACTGAATTTTATGGCCTTGGTGATTATTGCACCACGCAGCGCCAAATCAAAAGTTTGAGGCACTACGATGCAACACGAGGGACCAACCACGTTCTTAATGGCTTGAAAGCAACTACATAGGCATAATTTGGCTTGTTAAACTATTGGAAAATCATGTCTTCAAGCCCGGAATATTTATTTATCCTGAATTCTTGATTATGTCTAATCGTTTTCTCACAAATTGGGCATAAGGGATTGGCTTCTTTTCTATCAAGAAAGAATATATTCCTTTTAATACTTGAATGGATAACCTACATTTTACCCCCTGTCATTTTTTAAAAAATTACATGATCCCCTTATGATTTAAAAAGTTATATATCATTCTCTGTGATTTGAGTTAAAGTGTCAAGGAGATAGAAATTGCCGTTTGTCGAGGCCTAGGATAAAATGTTCAAATTACCTAACTACTTAACTATTTCATTTCTTTGCTTGCGTGTATTTTTTTTCAGACAAAAGACACTTTAGTCCCCCTATAGTTTTTGTCACACCCCGTGCCCGAGATATAACACCCGCCATGCCAAGACTACGCTGTGACATAAGGCTAACAAGGCAAGCTTAAAACTTATCAAAAGAACCGTACTATTGAACCCAACTCGAATACAAAGTCATGTGATACATTACAAAGATAATCCATAAACAAAATAAGGAAGTTTTTATACACTTCTACTAAAGCTACCAACATATGTTAAAATAAAAGATCCTATACAAAGATAGATAACACGATATCTTTGCTATGTATCACACCCTATCTCCAACTCTAATACCATGAGTTGGTCCAATCAACTTCTTCAAAAATATCATCCTCTGCATGAAACAATAAAGGGTGAGCGAAACTAATCACTCAGTAAGTGGTGAGAGTACTCTCTGCGGCTTAAGAGTGTTATCTATACACATACATTTCAAGAATCAAGTCACTATAGAGTATAACATAAAACAATATGGCCACTAGCAAATGTCACCAAAACATGCATTTTCATAAACAAATCAATGAGTTCTATCAAATGGTTCCAATTGACCCTAGATATCCAGTTGTTAACTTTAACCGGTTAACACGATCCCAAAACCAACTTTAACCGGTTGGTACGGCCCCAAAACTAACTTTAACCGGTTAGTACGGTCCCAAAGACATTAGGCATGCGATTAAGGAACTAGTCCAGTCAAAAGTATATCACATTTAAGAACTCAGTCAATTCATTCATCAAATCATTCATTCAAGTAGGCTACATTATCACTTTTATAACAATTGCAAATAACCACACTCAAGCCAGACATTTATATAGCAAATAGTCAATTCGAAACATTTATAATTCATAAACTCATTTTTCAAAATATCAAAGAGTACAAATCCCCACTTACCTCGATCCGAATCAATTAAGATAATCCGAAAAGGAGGGGTCGATATCTTCACCTATAACACAAAATAAACACTAGATCAATTACTACTTCTATCAAAAGTAAATCTAAAACTTACATCTAGCTTAACACGCCAAAACGAGGCGAAAAGGCAAGGACTAAGGTGATCCGCGGAGTCAGCCGCGGCCCGGCTCACCAACAGTGACCAGCCGCGGCACCAACCACGGCGCGGTTGGTACCGCGGCTCGGGTCAGAGGCGGAGGGGTAACCCATCCGCGCCGTCATCCGCGGCCGCGGATGACCCCAGAAGGTTCACCCCGAACGAGCCGCGGTCTCATCCGCGGCACGGGTGACGCCGCGGATGAGCCCAGAAAAGCACCCTGTAACACCTGCAACAACCCAAACCGAAACCAACTCTTCCAACTCCATCTAACACCAATCCAACACCCAAAACAGCCTGAAAAGGCACAAGACACCAAGTACACATCACATATCAACCATCCAAACACATACCACTTCAAAGATTCATCGATATCAAGCATCAAACACACCCACTCCTAGCACTTACTCATCACTCTCCCTCAATCATCACAAAGCACAGACATCCATAGGCCAAGCGACCTCAAAACTTCATACTAGTACTCAAAGCATAAAACCTACTTCCTAAGTCAAAGATCTAAGAGGGAAAAGAACAAAGAGAAGAAATACCTTGAGTTGAGGTTGATGCCACCTTTCTTAAGCTCTCCCAACTTGATTTCCTTTGCAAGCTTACACCTTCACCTCTCTCTTCAAGAAATCACTAGAATAGAGTAAGAATGAGGGAATTTGGATAGAGAAAATTAAAGAAGATGGAATGGAAAGAAAAATGAACTAAAGCCCTAATACATTTGGGTGAAATTTCTTAAAATTGCAACAAGGCCCTTAACTATTAACTAATCACCCCACATACACTCAACTTGACAATATTACAAAAATGCCCTTAGGAAAGGTCTTGGTGTTACAGTTTTCAAATGAACCACATAATCCCTTATGTTTTAAAAGCTACACATTACCTCCTGGCAATTTTAGTACTTATATTGGGGTAATTTGAACATTTTACCAGTAACAGAAGACTATTTCTATTTTATTGACACTTTAACATAAATAACAGGGGGTGGTTTATAGTGTTTTGAACCATAAAGAGATTATGTGGTTTTTCTGAAAATCACAGGGTGTATTGGGTATTTTATCCTACTTGATGTTGCGCAAAATTCAGAGACTTCCCTGATCAGTACGTACTTTTAACCGTTCCTTAACTTTTGCACAAATGAAAGGCTCCCGGAAGTGTGGCAAAATTCTGTGTTCACTAATCTGGGATGATCTTCTGCTAGTATAAGTTATAACAAAGATCATGCCATTCTAACAAACTTGAAAAGAAGTGAACGGACATCTTGGCCTTGAAAATTACCCCCGGTTAAAGGCGTGCGCATTTGATCAGCTTTTGTGTTGCAGAAGCGAAAGGGGCAGGATTATGAGGTTTAACTTGGATGAAACGAGAGTTCGATGTGAATGACTTGTTTCAAAATTTGGATTATTCTCTTCTCTGATTGAGATACTATCCTTTGAATGAACAGGGGATTGGATTTTCTCATTAGCCTTGGTACATTTTTTATACTGTTACCGAAGATCATAGAAATGTTTCAATTTTTTATTTCAACATTGAAGTCGATAGTGAGCAAAAAGCCAAATCAAATCAACTAGACTTTGGCCAATAAAATGATTCCCCACTACATTGAATGTTTGTTTTCATTGCAGGACCATGGTCGCACCTTTTTCTTCACCTTTTATATTGGAATTGCTCGCGTTTTCCCATTGGGTAGACTACAGATAGAATGGATGTGCTTCATCAATAACCGGAAACCACAAGAATTGAACGTCATCTATCGTGACAGTAAGTGCTCATAAATGAATGAAAGTGAGAGATAACATTGGAGGAGAAAAAAGGGCCGGTGAAAAGGAGAGGAGGAACAGCGTAAGACACACTTGTACGATCTTGATACTGAAGATATTAAGAATCTTTTGTTTAACACTCAGAAATGTTGTGAATAAACTCCTCAGTGATCACAAACCCTTTTACACGTGCCAAAAGAGGATACATTTGTTTAGAGTCATTTCAGACGAATAGATAGAAGTTGAGAAAATGTTTGTGTGAGACATTCGTTTAACTTGTGTCGCATCAATCTCCACATGAAGCTCAAGGGACCTTCTCTTCCAGTCAAAGATTGCGTTGCAACCACCTCTGTAGCATTTCAATCGACACCTTCGGCTGATCCATTGGAACCATGTGGCCAGCTTCGTGCACTTTTAGAAAAATCAGAGGTCCATGGCCTTTCTTCTGTCCTACCTCCATGCCATCTACTGTAAATGGCATTGTATGAGATGCTACGAACTCTTTCTGACCAGACCATTCCATGGCCTCAACCCATCTCGAGTTTCCTTCCCATTTCAGAGGTGCATTCTTTTTGTCATTGACTGTTCCCATACAAAATAACAAGCATCTTAATTATACTTTTGTTAAATCAAAGGTAATGTGGCTTACCAAGCCAATTGCATATGAGGTCATACTCTCCAGCATATACTAGTAACTTGATTCCATCTTCTAGGAGTGCAGGAATACCAGTTTCAAGATTCCTCATCCAGTCTGCTACAAATGCCTGGTGCATTATTTTACTACAAGAAACAAATTCAATGTTCCTAATGCCAAGAGCAACTTTAACTGTTTCCTGCTTCAGGAAATTCTCCACGTTGGAAAAGTCATAACATAGTTCACCCTCACATTTCTTTCGGATATCATAGTACTGCAGCTCAATGATTAAAAACACCAAGTTTGGTGAGTCAAAGATGCACATTTCCTTAATCTGTGCTCTCAAGTCTCAAACAAGAAAGTAATTTTTTTTTGGTACTTACATTTATATCGCCACCGGCAATCATCAATATAGTTTCAAAGATGGAATTGCAAAGAATATATGCCTCCTCACAAGAGTTTTCACCCTTAGTGCCTGACATAAATCTTTAGTATTAAGGGGGAGAATCAATTTGGAGATTGAAAAGTTTTTGCACCTATTCTTTTGTGATTTTCTTTCTTTTTGAATTTTACACAGGAGAGATAGAAGATGAGATATAACAACGTAGGGAATTAGATAGCAAGAATTACCACAAAATTTTGTCGCTTTATTACATTGTGACACCAAATCTTTCAAACTGTTGTAATCAGATTGATCGATCAATTTCATGTCCAAAGCATAATCCGTATATGCTTTATACTGGATAGCTGGATTAGTGAGCCCATTACCAATTGCAAAACCCTGCTCAACCATCAGCAAAATTATGCCAAGTCAACCATATAGAACACAAGGTAACTGAAGGATGATACTAAGACATGTACCTTGAGGTTTATAAAAATTCCTTCTTTATTTTTGTTTCCCTGATTTATTCGAGTGGCAAAAGCCGGGATATAATGCCCAGCATATGATTCTCCAGTTATGTAGAAATCATTCTTTGCATAGCTCGGGTGCTCCTTGAAGAAGGCCTACATGAAAAAAGTCCTGTCTGAGTCTAATTTTGGTATTTCAAATATCCTTAAATCTCTCTTGAGAAAAGGCAGAGGATTTCTTTGATTTTATCTGGCGGAAGTTATGGATTTCAAAACTAATAATTCTGTATACCATTTCCGAGGAAAATAACAAAATCATAGAGAGGTCAACCTGCAAAAAATCGTATAGATCATTGCTGACACCAGTTTCATCATGGTGGATGTCGTCCTCGCTGGAACTATAGCTGAAACCTGTTCCAGTTGGCTGGTCAACATATATGATGTTTGATATCTGTGAAGTGATCAAATGCGCGAGAATTATGCAGAGACAAGATGACGGACTAACAGGCTTAAAGGGACGATACAAGTACCTTATCCCAACCAAATTTATTCCATACAAGAGAAAGATTGGTTGTTATGTGGAAAGGACCATTTTCATAAAACAAAGCTAGTTCACTGCCACAACCAGGTCCTCCAGTCAACCATATGACAACCGGATCAGACTTGTTCTTGCTCCTAGATTCAAAGAAAAAGTAGAACATCCTGCAAAATATTCACCAAAATTTTTGTGAAAAATGAGAAGAGTTAACCACAAAAGGCATACCGAAAATGTGAAATGAAATCATAAGCTATCACAATGCTGTTACATTGGTACCACCTAACACTTGGTGAAAACAGTACTGAATCCACCAATTTCCTAATACCGTTTACTAAGTATGAGACAATCATTTGTTATATCACCACAAATTCATTAGAAATCAAATAAGCATTTGAAAACAAAATTAAACAGAAATATTAGAATACAATGCAACACTTTAAATAGTACATAATTTCTTAAATGGAAAAGTATCAGTTAATCGATTGACAATGTTGTGGCAATTTATAATAGAACGGTTCTACTATACCTTGCATCTTTAGTGTGTGAGAGTTGATAGTAGCCAGCATGGTGACCCAAGTCTCCAACAGTAGCCCTAGAATCACCAAAAATAGGAAATTCTAGATGCTTTTTAACAATTCTTGGTGCTGTCATTGTTGAGTGATCACCTACAGCGATGTTCACGTCATGTTCAGGAAACAGGTTTAGTCCTCTTATGAGCTGTTCTGCATGTATTTTTTGATATTTTAGCTCTGAAGACCAGAAAATTTTTTGATAACTTGCCGTTCCAGACAAAAACACTGGAAAATTTAGAAAGAAAATACCAAGAAGATAGATGGGGAAAAAAGGTGATGGCATTGTTTTTGTGTTTGGAGGAAAAGTGAGGCTTTGGTTGATGGTATTTATAGAATCTAGGCTTAGAAGGAAGGACAGAGAACTTTTTTCTGTTGGGATGGGAAATGGAGCATGAAAGAAACAAGGATTTCCACTTCTCAAAGGCCTTTTAGTTAGGACCGTATATACTCATAAAATAATCTCAACCTGTCTCAGATATCTTTAGACTCCTAATTAAGCATGATGAATAAACCGCAAGAAGAAAACATATAAAGAAATTATCTAACCAGCTTAACCATGAACAAAATGACATGTTGTGAAATCTTTAAGGCATGTGCCATGTAGTTTGCACAAATTATTTGCATTTTTTACTTTCCATACATGTGGTTCATTCATCATAAAGATTGGTGAATATCCAATTCCCTCTTTGGCTTTTAGCCTATGATTCATGTTATCAATTGTAGGAATCCTTGCCATAAATGTTGCTGTTCTAGGCAGAAATACTCAAGCAACATAAATGTATGCATTAATTGAATCATGTATACATGTTTCCTGTTTGTAACTTTTCCGGCATAATGACGGCAACGTTCAACAGTTGTGTTTTAAAGTTCATTTTGGTCTTCGAGTGTGACCTAATAGCTGTTTCACAGTTAACAAATTTTATATATGCTAGAGAACATGTGCTTGAATTGGTCTTTAATATTAATCTATACTAGCGGTAGCATGAATGGGATTTCATGTATAACAAAGAATTTCATGTTTGTGTCATTCATCAATTGCTATGCACCGTTGTTCTTTTATCGATAAATGATTGATGAAATTTGATGGCTCAGGAGCTATCTTATTTTTAATAAAATTTCACAAATACACCACTGCAAAACATAACTGCATTCTTTAATGGTAAAACTTCCTAATGGATTGTAACATTGGAGTACTGATCCACGCTTAGAACTGGACTGCATTGTAACCCTTTTATTTTGCCCTGAAAAAAAAAAATCTAGAGCACATTCTTCTGGTGCTTTTCCTCTGAGTCTGCAATGCTTGTAAAATTGGAACACTACCATGAAAGCTGGTAAAATTTAGTTTGAACTAATAAAAGGGTAGTTTTGGTGGATGAAGTCTTAAATTAGGCAATAAAGCATAAAACATATAACATAAAAACAATGGCAAACAAGGGGTAAAGGTTGTTAACAATGACATCTTTCACACCAACAACAGGGTGTCTTCCATTTCTAAATGAGAATGATCTATTTGTTTGTAGCAAACTGCTTTCCCATTCAAGAATCAAGAGCAAAAGATTTTCATAATTCATGGGATGAGCTCTACCTCACCCAAATTTCTCAACTAGGTAATGCATAAATGAATCTGAAAGTTGAGTTTAGAGTTGCATTCTATTGTGGATTTTTTTTACACACGCTCAGAAAGTATATAAATCATTCTGATATTATCCAAAAACTACATACAAAACTGCCAATAATGTTGAAAGATTGTGAAGCAGCAGTTCAGGTTAATTGTGTAGTTAGAAGATTAAGTCACTGAGGGCTCAGCTTATTTTCCAACGTTAAAGTAATTTTGCTCTGCATCCACTTCTGTATCATAACTAAAGATGCTTTTGGTTGATCCATTGGAACCATATGACCAGCATCATGGACTTTAAGAAAAGATAGAGGTCCATGGCTCTTGTGCAGTCCTGCCTCCACAGTATCCACGGTAAAGGGAACTGCCGCAGCTGCTTCAAAATCTTTCTGACCAGACCATTCAATGGCATGAACCCATCTCGAATTTCCTGTCCATGTCCGAAATGCATGATTTTTAGATTTGGCCCTTGTTTCAAAATTAATGCAAATTTTCTAACTGATAAAGTATCTTACCAAGCCAGTTGCATATGAGATCATACTCCCCAGCATATACAAATACCTTAATGCCATCTTCCAACAAGACTGGAATACCAACTTCAAGATTCCTCATCCAGTCTGTGATCATTTCTTGGTAAACTTCTGAGCTGCAAGAAACAAATTCAATGTCGCCAACGCCTAGTGCATCTCTGACTGATTTCTCATTAAGGAATTTTTCCATGTTGGAAAAGTCATAGCATAGATCAACATCACATTTCTTTCGGATATCATAGTACTGCAGCTCAAAGAATAATGCAATATTATTTCGTTGAGAAAATGCTTATGCATCGATTTCCTTAAGGCTTCATAATACAAATATAATATGATAGAACAATTTTCTTGCTTACATTTATGTTTCCTGTAATCCTCAATATACTACTGAAGAGATTATTGCAAACAAGATATGCAGCCATACAGGAAGCTCCACCATCAGGGCCTGACATGAAACTTCTACTATTAGTAGACAAATTATAAAGGCATAATCAGATTGAAGGTGGGGAAAGATCGTCTTGTTTCTCTTTGAGGATGGAGGGGTAATGCATATAGTATGAGTAGAGGAATGAGAATTGAGAATTACCACAAAGTTTAATGGCCTGCTCGCATTTTGATACCAATGGGCTTAACTTGTTGTAATCTGACTGCGTAATCAATTTATTGTCCAAGGCATATTGTGTGTATGCTTGATACTGGATTTCTGGATTGGTGAGTCCATTGCCAATTGCAATACCCTGCTCAAGCTCAACCATTTTTTATGCCGTCAAAACAGAAAGAAGAGAAGGTGCCTGAAAAACATGAGATTGAAACATACCTTGAGGTTAATATAAGTTCCTTCCTTGCCTTTGTTTCCTTTTTGAATTCGAGAGGCAAAAGCAGGAATATAGTGTCCAGCATATGATTCTCCAGTGATATAGAAGTCATTCTTTGCATACTGAGGGTGCTCCTTGAAGAATGCCTGATGCAAAGTAACAATTAGCACGATTTAGGCCAGGTTTATCTTTCTAAGCCTCTACATTATCATCAAGAAGCTAAAATAGTATCACTGCCTTGTGCTATTTAACGAGCCTGACCAACCAAATATAATTTGTCCCTGGAAGATTGATAAGTTTTTATTGGTTATTTAAACATTTTGGGGCTAGACAAAGAAATTAGTTAATGATATTAAATAGTAACTGTTATCTAGCACCCTAACACCAGTACCAGTAAGCATTAAGATGATTGCAAGTGATCAGAATAAATGTTGGTTCTAGAGTTTCCAAAGGCAATAAATGAGAAGAGAAGAAAGCCAACCTGCATAAAGTCGTACAAATCATTGCTGACACCCTCTTCATTGTGGCGGACGTCGCTCTCATCAGAACTATAACTAAAACCAGTTCCAATTGGCTGGTCGACAAATATAATGTTTGATACCTGAAAAATTGACACATATGGCATATATCAATTTGCTACAAGAACAATATAAGGGTTCAAGCTAATCACTTTTCTGCTCTGATATAAATATTTGACTATAATTATATCTGTAACATGTTCTAGTGAAAAGAAAACAATAAAAGCAAAATCAAAAGGACTAATATGCAGACCAGTAGATTCTACCAAGAAGAAATATTTCTATCAATAAGCAATATTTTACTGCTAAAAAAAGCAAGATTTTTTTACAGCTTCATTCAGTTAGGAACCATTAGCCGACTCTAATCAACCATCGAAGTTTGATACGGAGCGATTCCATTGCCCTACATTATTTACCACCAGACATTGTTTTTCCAGTATCATAAATGTTATATGGTTGAAAATGGATTTCAATAGTCCATGCTCGACAAAGATTTGAAAGAGACTATTCCTTTGACAACTGGCAGACAAGTAACATATCAGTATCGCCATTTATGAAAAACTATTGAGAATGAATCTCATGCCAAAGTTGCATTTCAGAATCATTTGATCGATTACTAATAATGTAAAGATAAATAAATTAATTAACACATGAGCACAAGTTCAGACTTCATTCAATTTCAGGAGCTGGATAGCATAATGAGATAATGATGACTTACGACAACAATCTGAAAGTTGTAAAAGGGAACTATTTGTTGGCAGATTAAGACTTAAAGAGACGAACCAATTAAGCATTTCATCACCTTGATAGGCTACATGAAAGATAAAATTACCTTGTCCCATCCATAATCATTCCATATAAGAGAAAGATTGTTAGCTATCTTGTAAGGGCCATTTTCATAGAACAATGCTAGTTCACTACTGCATCCTGGTCCTCCAGTCAACCAAATAACAACAGGGTCGCTCTTGCTGCTCCGCGATTCAAAGAAAAAGTAGAACATCCTGCAAATCAATTCTTGAACTGTTTAGTAAGTTTCGTTACCACCACTATGATAATCTTCCCGACCAAGAGTCTACTTGTACATGTTGCAATTTTCCTATTAACTATTGACAGCAATATGCCAATGTGTAGTCTACCAACTTCCCAAAAGTGATAATGAATGTAAACAACCAAATACAATGAATTCTTCACTCATCTCCAATCCAAGTCCCAAAATTGATGAAACGACTCTTGATCCACAAGAGAAATTGAACTAACATTTAAATAAATAAACGTGCATATAAGTTTCTTTAACACTTCCAATCTCAATCATCAAATCTAAGAACTTAATGGGAGAATAAGTTCAATCTCAATTACGTTATTACCTCGCATCTGTACTATGTGGAAGTCGATAATAGCCAGCATGATGACCCAATTTTTCGACATTGGCCCCAGAATCACCAAGACAATCTAAATGCAAACGCTTTTCAACAATCCTTGATTCTGACAAGTTGCTAGGATGACCAGGCCAAATGTTAATCTCGTGATCCGGAAACAAGTTAAGTTGTCTAACGAGCTGTTCAGCCTGTGTTTTCGGAGTTGAAGAAGACAAGGAAAGGAAGTGTTTATGACCATTTTCATTACCTTTTGCAAACGGAATTAAGGTTGGAAAAGTGATAAAAAAGAGCTGCAAAAGAGAAAGAAAAAGAGGAAAGGCCATTATATCTTGGATTGGTTTTCTAATAGGAAGAAATTAAATTCAGGGCTTTGATTGATGGCATGAATTTATATAGCTGGAGAGGCTTGCAAGTTGGAAAATGAAGTAAGGAATGTGCATTGTATTAGTTGGTGGGTGTGTGTGTGTGTGTGTGTGTGTGTGGCTGTTGGGATGGAAAAAGAAAGATGAGAGAAGAAAATGGAAGAAATTGGCGGGGATATTAACGGCAGGTTAGTTATGATGCTGTTTGAATTGATTTACAACTTTTTGGGATCTTGTAGACTTTTAACCAAATATGGGGTCATATAAAGCCAAATCAGAAATAATTGTTAATAGGATATAGTTACAGAAAGGCTTTGATTTTTGGCCAGAGAAAGCAATAATGATGAGATATTATTCAAATGGGTAACCACAACAACAGGCTTCATGTCTGTCGTCACTATGAAAAAACTTTTTAATTTTTTATTTTACATTGATTTTTCTTTTCCACTTTACCTAGTTATTTTTCAGTATTATGTGTTTTTTATTTAATTTTAATAGTAACCCATCTTTAAACTATTGTCATAAGTCCAATTTTCAAAATTAATAGTACAAATTTTTGCTTACATCGGTACAGGGATTGGTTATTTACCCAATTCAAAGAATTCACAGTGGATTATACATGCCTTGTCTTAATTCAATTCTCACATGTGGCACTGAGGAAGATTGAGTGAAAACAGGAATGTTTTATGGTTGCATTCTAAGAAAAGCAACAAAGAATGTGCATCCCACCTCACCAAAACGAGTACAAGTACGAGAGTACTGTACAAGAGAAGCACAAAAATTTTCTCCACAACAGATCGATCTATGCTTCCTTCTGCTTGTGGTAACTGAATTTGAATTATTTACAAAACATTCTAATAATGTTAGGCTGCTTTTTCAATCAAGCATGTACCCAATTCATACTAAGATTGAAAGTCAAGTGTCATTAATTTCTTGAGTTGCACAGCAAGTTACTGTTAAGAAGGGATCTCAAAGTTTGAAAATTAAATGCTTCCTTGAACTCAATCGTGCATCCTTCGATTCATGTATCAATATCTTGGTGTTCACACTATAACAAACTTCATTCTTTTCCCCATTTGATGACCTAACTTCCCCAAAGCTAGTAAGCATATCTTTATCCAATTGACTTTTGAGTTGAGTCGTGAGGTGTGCTTAGGTGAGTATTTTTTTTGTGACTGTTAGTGTTTAATCTAACTTTGTAGGTATAATAATGTTGACTTCTGGGTAAAAAAAGTAAGCATATCTTTATCATTGGATGCTTATGATGGTTGGGAGTTCAGTATGTTTGTTTTCTCAAGTGGTAAACCCAAATAAATGGGACAATCTTGCACAAATATATCATAAAATATAATTTACTTACAAGAAAATTCTAGAGAACTGGAAAAGATAAAAGAGTAAAAGTTGTTAGAACTATCTACTCTGAAATGAAGAGAATTCTAGAAAGAACATTCCAAGAATGTAACAATGGTAAGATCTCTTGAGACCTTTCTGGACAATGGAAATACTCTCAAAATTACCTAAACTGAAATTATCTTGAAATCTTAAGAGAATAAGGAGATATGGAGAATATTGTAGATAGAAATTTCTAGAACTAGGTGTAAGTATTTCTTGAGAAATTTCTAGAGTCGATATTCTAACATGGTCCTCATGTATAATAACTCAACTTTTAATTAAGGCAAATTAGTAATATTGAATTTCTTCCTTTGGCAAAATTTTCTTGATTTTTGATGAACAGCGATGATTTCTCTATAACTTTTTTTTTTTTTTTGGTGGTTAAGCTGAAGTAATGTTGCACTAAAATAATTGTACCCCTTTTTAATGTAGTTAGCACAACAGTCTACTATTTATTATTTTAGAAAGTTAATTTTGGAAATACGAAAGAGGACTATTCCTACGTATCGAAGAAAACGGTAACTCATAAAAATTAAAAAAATAAAAAGGACTTGAGAATATCTCATTAATCATGATAAAACTTTGAAGAAATCAACTTAAATTTTCCCTATATTAATATCTTTTTATTAACATTAGAAAATGGTGAAAAAAATATATTGTCCCTCATAGATCACTTTATATATTGAAAATGATAAAAAAATTGAATGCATAAATTATACTCAATTTATTTTCGAACTTTTAGGGTCTTCTAGACTAAATACTTGCACTTAAGTGTCAAAATGAATTCGCAGCCCCAATAAATAAATCGGCTAACCAAACTTTACCTACTTGATTAGACTAGTGCCTTTTAAACTACTACTGTCTCTAAAATATTCTTCCAAAGCATTTAGAAACAGAAGTCAATGCAAAATTACATTATATAGTCCCTATATAATAATTACATTATTAAAGAAGAGAGAACTCTTCTTGCGTCACCATGATTTAAGAATAATAATTACATTATATAGTCCCTAAACTTGCTTAATTTTGAGATTCTGCCTGTTCATATTCTTGGAAAATAATTATTTTAGGTAGGAAAACATAATTAAAAGCAAGAGAAGTTCAATAGATAAAGAACAAAGCAAGCCCCTTCTTTAATACTTTGGTAATATGTAATCAAAAAAATTGATTTGGTAGTATAAATTGGCAAAATTTTTGGCTTTAGTTACAAGTATTCAAGATATCTGTACTTCTGCAACAAGCCATGGCAGGATGTGAACTACCATCTTTAACACAAAAAAGGGGAAATTTTGTAAATATGGATAGGACACCAATTGATGAATTCAGCACTGAAAAATTGATATACAACACTATATTGCTTTGAAGGCATTTTAAAGCCTGAAAAACTTACACGTTAAGGGATGTTTTTTTGCGAAGCAATGCGTGCAACTAAATGTTGATGTAGTTGAACTCAAATTTTAGGAGTTTTAATATTAATTCGCAGAATTTTAGATATAGTGGAATTTAAATAATCACATAAAAATATAAGGGGAGGAAGAGAATAAATAATTCAGCTCAACAATATATTATTAATATTTTACAGAGGAAAGACTTTGGACACTCTAAACTCTATTGATAAGCCTCTGAACTCTAAGAAAAACATTTCAACTAATCTGGTAGAAATCTGTACATTAAGCATTTTCTCTCTCTTAGGTGGCCTACTTACTTGAAAAGAATTGATGAGTCAATTGAATAGTTGACTTCTGCCATTGTATTTTTTTAACTAAAAAATGCAATGTTAAAATCACATTGTCTCTCACATCAATCTCATTTTTAATTCATTTTCTCTCTCTAATAACCTTAATCCTCTACTTTGAATTATTTGGTTCTGATTAAGAATTATATACGGTGTCTATTAAATTTCATAACTATAAGCTCAAAATTTCACAGCTACTTAAAAGAATTGTAGGCACCTTTTAAAAAATCATTGAGATAAGTTATTTCAAAAGAAAAAAAAAATCACTGAGATAAGAAAATTATTCTTTATTTTGTAGGGAACTTAAATTGATAATCATTTATCATTTGCATCATACATCTTATAGACATTAGAAATTGAGTGAGATCAATATTTTTTTTATTATTTTTGTAACATATACTTTTTTAAAATTTTAGCATATTGACATTTGGTAAGTTTCCATTTCTTCATCCTTTGATTATCAGGATCTTTTTATTGAATAAATTATGCTTGTGGTTTGGCAAATAACATATTACCTCCTTGTGATTTAGAAACCTACAATTTACCTCTTGTGCTTCAGATTATTAAAAATCGATGAAAAACAAAAGAACTAATAGATTTTGAGAAGCACCTATAGAATTTTTTAATATTTAAATTATAATTTTTTTTTTTGGCTCATGTATTTAGAGGGCAGTTATGACTTTTTGTATATTTTCGTTACAATTTGCCACTTTTGTCCATCTTTTTAGAAAAAGTCTAAACTACAAGGCATAAAGTATTTGTAGTTTAAGCAAACGACGGGGTTTCCATGTATTCACTATATTTCCAACTTAAAGAATTGGTGATTAAGCAATAATCACATATGTAATTGCCAAATAAAATTCCAAATTCTAATTAACAAAATTCCTAGAAATTAGAGCCCACTAATAATCTACGACAAATTAAATAAAAGACTTGCTTTAATATACCAACGAAAGTATATAATATATTTAGCAATGCTTAAATTATATTTGATCATGGACAATTAGGATTTCTCCCTGGTCCTCCATAATAAAAGTAATCTCCCCATTCATCAGAGTTTCCAGTTTTGACATTATAGCAATTGGGCTTCTCAAGCACAGAGTCTAGCTGATCAGGAAGCTTAAAGGTGTTTGTGCCATCGACCACTAGAAGATCCTTGAAAAAGCTCGCCCCTCCGAACCCTTCTTCCGAAAAATGTCCACTGCCCATTTGAGTTGTTGTGTGTGGCCCTCCAGAGCTCGTGGATGCCACCTCTCCTCCCCATTCGATATATGATGCACTGTCAGCTAAGTTTGTAAACAAAGAAGAAGGCCAGTAGCCAATAATGTCATCCTGATATTGTAGCCACCACATAGCTTCTTTTGGATCCTTCCATACAACAATGGTGATTTCGTATTGAGGACCATGGTAGGATGAGAAAGGCTGGATGCTGTCTCCCAGTGCAAATTTTTTACTTGTTTGAACAAAGCCTGAGCAGCGCAAGTTAAAGCATCCAGTGCTTCCATAATTGTCCCTAGTCCAATAAATGAAGAGTCTTGTGTTATTGTCTCCAAATAAACCTGGAAAGACAATCCAACCAACTTCAATGGTGTTGACATCTGAGTCATAACCTCCTGCTATCCAAATCTGAGACAAGCTAAATGCATTATTGTCTTCAAGTCGGGGGTTCCACACGTTTATGGTAGCCTTTGCTCCGTAGTACTTGTCACCAGAAGTACTTACGCAGGCGTGCTCGTGAAAACTCGAATCAGCTAAAGGCAGCTGAGAAATGTTCTTCTTCTTTTTTATGAAGATATCCATTGACAAATCTTCTTGCTTTGTTCTCCTAATTGGAATTGTTCCCTCAGGACACCTCCCGTTTAAATGCCATAACTGAATGATTGGTTGTGTATCGTTCTGACTGTGAGGCTTAAAATTGGATATTTTGCTCTCAGTAAATAGTTCTTTTGGGTGATAACTTGGCCTTCTCTTAATGGTATGGTTTTTGAGCAAAGGGTGATCAAATGCTGGTTGATGAGAAATATGGACGCAATCAATTACATCACCATCTGAGCTCTTGATGGACTTGAGAGGTTTCTTGTTCGATTGGCTCAAGATTTTCTTCGCCTTATGCTTTTGCTTGGCCACATTCAATCTAGAGGCATCACATGAACTCATCATGAATAAAACCATGAAGCAGCACAATCCCTTGATGATCTTCATATTGAAAATATGGAAAAGCTATATTTGCTTCAGAAATGGAGTTTAGAGAAAATTAATCTGTTTAGAAAAACGATAATGCTTGTTTGACAGATGATTATATGAAAGAAGCAATAAATTAACCAAAGTTTCCAAATCTCTGCTATCATTCAGACGCAGGAACTATCATTATATTCTGCATATTGTTCCAATTTTGTCGAATACTCCTGAGGGACGCCATTCCCCATAATAGGTAATCAAGAAATGGTATGATCACTCACTACAATCCGTTGTTGACACAGAATTAAATCCTTTTAAGCGACAAATAAAGCTAAAAAAAACAAAGATTGCATAGCAACAGAGTTGAGCATTAGTCTGGTAAGTGCCCAAAGAACTTATTTAAGCATAAGTTGTTTTTTGTTGTACTCCTTGGTAGTGTTGCCTGTTTACTGAAAAGGAAAATTGCCAAAACCCCATCTTGATTTTAATTATTAAAGGATTAACTTAACCTGCAGCAAATGACAAATTTAGCACACATATTATTCTTAGTTAATCGCTTCAACCACAAACCTTTTTAGTAGCAGAAGTATTTAAGTATTTAAAATCCGGTGTCTTTGTTAATTCCAGTAAGTCGTGTTAATTCTGAGTGAGTTTATTAGGCAAAAGTATAGACTTATTCTAGTTTTGAATACCCAATTCAAATGGTTTTAGACCACAAACCGAAACTAACAAAATTCAGATAGGCCCATTCTGTTGTACCATACTCGCTAACTTTATCTTGTTGTGACAATTCATGTATGTGTGATATCATAACAATAAAAGGCAATAGATATTTATCAAGTGTATACATCATATCTTACATTCCATTCATTAATTATTTACTAGAAATTTACAGTGATGAAAGATTATACACTACCTAACTTCACATTTCACAAGGAGAATTCTCCTCCATCTGAGAAAATTCCAAATGAGAATATTGTTGAAACCAAATTTAATTGACAAATGTTTCCAAATTTTCTAATTTTTTCAGGATACATCACCCTGATTCTACTAGGTTCAGGTTGAGGTGAGATGCAGTGGTTGCACCCAAAACAAACAGAGTGACAAAATGGTTTTATCCTAAGCACTTGGCACAGGTTTAAGTCTCCAGGACTAGGCAAACTGGGATTTTGACAAATACAAGGCTCAACACTAGTGTAAATTGGAAGAGAAAAAAAAAATAAAGAACACTCATTGATCAACTCATAAAACGACTCATATTTGCTTAATTGGCAGTAATAACAAATCTAGACTATTATTCCTTAAGTAATCGTTCCGACCTAATAACAGAAAAGAGCATGGTCAGAACAATTAATTAGTAGTTGGGGAACAAGCAAAAACTTGTATCATGAATTATCATATACACAATGCTAGGCTCATCTTCTAACAAAAGCCCATTCTTGTACAACACGTGATAATTTCCAATCAGCTATTATAGGAATATGGCTGCAGCATCTCAAACATGGCATGTATTACTCAAGATAATACCTCTACATTCTAAAGACACAAGGAGTGGGCAGACAATAAATAAAAGCTTCAACTTATGATCTAACTTTGGCAAGACGTGCCCTTATTTCTTCGAGCTCTTCCTCATCATCCTCCTGCAGCATGACACCAAAAAGAATTCTTATTTAACTCATTTTACTAGACAAAAAGAACAACTATCGCCAACCATTGCATCACATATGGGTCAAACATACCTCTACATCTTCCTGCATAGGTTGCTTCAATCTCTCCTTCCTGACTGCTTCCGGAAGCTGTGCAGTAGTCTCACCAGCAATTGCAGTTAAGACCTTGTCAATTTCTTCTTCAGTCTCCTCTTCAATGTCTTCTGAATCCAGGGCATTGTCCACAGCATCATTCATAACCTCTTCTATTACACCAGCCTGCAGTAACATAATTAGGAATTAACAAGGATGAAAACGAAATCTCCTTTTACTTTAGGTCTTAATACCAAAACCAAGAAACAATTTTTTTTCCCTACAACAGTTTTTTACAAACGCAATGACATATCTGCTAAGAGTTCAGCAGTGCATACAGCGTTCAGCTGCCCTGGAAATGTTCATATTATACTTTATCAACTTTTATCACTTAGCCTTTTACAACAAATTTGGAATCTGATGTTGCCATCAATCATATCAACTTTAGGTGCACTAATAAGCCTTGCACCATATCTTTGAACAGATCACCAACCATAGAAGGTAATTGATGGTTACCATAGTAAATGATATAATGGAAGCTAACAAGAAAATTACATCTAATGCATCAAATTATCTATATCTGGATTGGGGGAGGACAGCAAATTATGATCAACCAGCTTCAACTAGACAAATCAAACCCTTACCTTGGTCATTTCTTTACTAAATTCTTGCATTGTGATAGCCATCTCGGGAGCCTTCATAAGATTATTGACAAGCTTCATGACTTCGGCACTCTTTGACAAATGTCCCACAGTGCGAGCAATGGCTACAAAATCAATTGTCAATAAAAGCTTAAAATTTGGAGAATTATAGGTAGAAAACAGGATCCAAAATTAAAAGAATAAATATGGATGCACAGACACACATCCAGAAAAGTCAAAACACACTTCAAAAAAAAGTTTGATCTCGTGATAATGTGAAAACCAAAAAATAGAGAGGACTCAAAATGTGTATCACTGGAAATTATCTAGGACGTCAAATTTTGAGGTTTGAGATGTTAAGAAAACAGACAGACATATAGATGGTGAGATACCAGTTGATCATGAAGTAGGCATATTGAATCAAGGACAGAGAGAAAGGAAAGGAACACACAGCATTCTTCGAATGTTTCAATCTAGTCTCCATACATGTGTGCATGGAAGTGTGCGTGTCTGCATGTGCGAGCATGCGAGAGAGAGAGAGAGAGAGAGAGAGAGAGAGAGAGAGAGAGATCTCCTAAAATAACATAGGAAAAATATCAACACAGAGAAGGGGTTGGGAAAAGCAGAATAAAACCAATTTGACATAAAAGTGATTGAACAATTAGATATGCAAGAAAAAAATGGACAAACAAGTCGAAAATGGGTGTCTATGATGGGTATCGTAACATCTAACTAATTCAATTAACTAAAATCAACAAAGATTCTCAATAATTTCCGGTCAAGGAAGGACACGTATCATGCTCAGAAATTATATAATCAGATCACTATAAATTTCTTAAATTTACTAAAAATGCATTTGAGTTTTCAAAGTTTGTAAAAAAGCCTAGCTTACAATAATTGCACAAAAGAAAACAATAAAATTAAAGTTCAAAAGATACAACAATCTGGAACAGTTATATGTAACCTCTAGTACACAAAAGTAGCGGTTGACATAGGCATATAGCATATCAGTCTGAATATGGCTGTGTTAAGATTTCTTCGGAAGATAATTTTCTAATGCATAAGATACGAATAGTGACATGGACATGTTTGGGTTGCTATAATCATTTTTATTTTAAAAAAAATTTGGAAAACTACAAAAGATCTTCTAAAAGTTTCTAAGGTTCTGCACTATTCAGGTACCACTTACAGAGGTTTTCTGTGTGTATACAAGATCAAAGATCCAATTTCAAAGTAATACATGCAGTCAGCATATAAACTTTTTGTCAACTCCAAAAGCTGTTATTAGTTCAAATATCCATTTCCTTAAATTAGTTTAAGCCTGCATCATGGTCTCTTACAACAAAATAATATCGTTATAGTTTTAAGTAAAGTTTTTGCAAGCAATACGGTAAATGACTAGCTTCTTTCCTTACAAATAAAAGGGTAATAGAAGGGGACTACATAAGCAATGCAAAATTAGTTGATTGTATGAGTTTATTAAGTAAACATAAGATTCAGATGCTAGATGAAGATTGCAAAAGAAACTGAATGCTTCATAGAAAACCTAAACACACAAAAGGAAAGCAAAGTCATAAAATATGAGCAAGATCGTACCAACACTTTCTCCAAGATGCATTGATATTGAATTCATTTGTGCCTTATTTTCATAAAGACGGTTAACTGTCTTTCTAGATCTCACAAGTTCTTTAGCAAGTGCCTGAGATAAGCAGAAAAAATAAAGAAAATATGAATAAAGGTTACATCTTGTTTGTTAACCACTAAAGCACACAACATGCAATGACAGGTTACATCTTGTTTGCTAACCACTAAAGCGCACAACATGCAATGAACAGCTGTAACCACCTGTGACAGAGAGCCGAATGTAACATTGAGAATTCAGGAACTGAAACTTACAACTACAGTCAGCAAATTGTGAAAACTATAATTCCATCAGAAGTCTGCCCTTTCCTGCTAGGTTCATGGAACATCATATCATATGCCAAAACCATACTGATGACTTACAAAAGCAACTGTGATTCGTTCCCCCTAAATGTTAGGGACAGAGGTACAAAAAGGGCATCCTCATAAACACTTAGCACACCTCCTAATTTTGCTAAAGCACTAATGCAATTTAAGAACACACTCACAGACAAAGAAATACATCACCTCAACTTAATTTTATGATGGCAAAGATCATGAATGGACAATAGTCAAGGCACTATTGATGATGGGCTTTTGGGCAGTAAAAGTCAATTATATTTGATGAATGCCATAAGAACTTAATTTAAAATCTCCTTTATTTGGAATGCACTAGTTGAAACAATATTCAAACCTAGAAAAAAAAATCCCAACAGCTCCAAATCCAGAAGTCCTTTAAAGAATATAAAACAACCAATCTTTACTCTCTTGAAACTTACTCGAATGCAGCAATCAACAAAATTTAGACATCTCCACTGGTGTCAAGCCTACATCCGCTACTTAGTCTTCAGTCAAATAACCAGAGCTCCTAAATGGCTTTCAAGATAACACTGAATCTACAAACCTTTAATCCCTTAATCCATCTGAGAGCAAATGATACTGCCGTATTTTTTTCACACCACCGCACACAATAAATATCGAATTGTTTGTGCCCTCAAATGTAAACAAATATCTAATTCTTATCAATGATGACACCTGTACTAATGATTTCTCTTTTAATATCCTAGTGAGTGGCAAGACTCATCGGCCAAGTTATCAATCCTTACCACCGTACACAAAGACCGCCCAAGTTTAAAAATTTTGTATCATTTTATGTCTCTATAGAAAATACAATTCCTACCACCTAAAAGTAGATCAAAAGTGTAAAGTTGCCCTGTAAAAGGGACATAAATACAATCCCTCCAGCAGTGGGGCGCAAAGTTCCAGTAGCATAAAGGGTTAATAAACAGTGTTTGCCTCTGCATATGGTAAAATGTTCCTCTCATCTAACAAAAGGAACCTAATCAGCAACTTAACGAGCTAAACTACCCAAAAAAAAAAAAAAAATCGAGTATGTACATCAGATCTGCATTTCACAAAATCCATTCCCAAAAGACAATGCTTTGCTGCAAATTTAAGTCAATCACTCCTGTATAGGCTGACTCTGTAAACACACTCAGACAAATGGCATTCAAAAAATTCACTACATCATGCCCCTAAAAAGGAGGGGGGGGGGGGGGGGGGGGGGAATCAATCTTTGACATGTAAAAATAAGGGTTCCATAAATTCACTAAATTATCAAACAAAAAATCAACTAAAATCCGAATCGTAAAGAAATCAAGAAAAAGCACCATCATTAATTCAAAAGCAATAATACCTTAGCAGAACCCATGTCATTTCTCTTGGCTGCTTCTTTAATTGCTTTCTGCACATTCTTCTCTTCTCTCTGTATATCTATTCAAAGAAAAAAGAAAAAAATTCCAAACAAAAAGAAAAGAAAGAAAACCCATATCAGGAATCGAATCTTTTGATCAGGGCCATCATAAAAAATGGGGAAACTAATTGTTACCTCGAATTTGGCGCTCGATATTACGACACTCTTGACGAAGACGACGCTGCCAGTCTCTCAATAACTGCTGTGGGTTGGGCTTCGGCTTTATTATATTCTTCACTTTCTCCATCCTTTTCTTTCCCCTCCTTTCTAAACCCTATAACCAGATGATCACTATGCCTCTGCAAAAAGATCGAACTGGGATTTTGTTAATTGCATATGATTTGCGTGGTTTCTCTACCCCAATATATAAGTATCCGATTCTTTGATTCGATGATTTCTTTTTTCTATTTCACGCAAATTGAAATAAGAAAAGAAAAACTGGGTTTGATTTTAAATTGATCTACGGTCAGTGTTGAGAAAGATCAAAATTTTTTCTTTTATTTTTTAATTATTCCGTAAAACTTTAAAAATGGATTAGAATTTTAAGATTGGCTACAGTGACTGCTAAAGGAAGGCGGGTACAACGTAGTGGAGTCGTTGGGTGACTTTTGTTTGGTTTCTCGAAGTTTTTGCGCGTTGGCCCCTTGGAGTTTGACCAAAGGTAAAAGCACTTCAATTTTTTTTTTTTTTTTTTTTTTTTTGTAGAAGAGACTTCATTTTTTGATTTGGGCAGTTATAGAAGCAGACAAAAAGAAAAGGAAACTGTTTGAGCACCTAATCCTAACTTGGAATTTCATAATCCTATGTCTAATATTTCATATCAGTTGAGATGGATTTATGACTAATGTTTGATATCAGTTGAGATGGATTTTAGAGACGATTTTTCTTTTTATTTTCCTTTTTATACTTGGTCTTCTTTTAAATATGTCATAGTTTATTTAGGATAACGTAGTATTAGACAAATTCTAGAAACTATGAATTATACTTTGATATGAATGAACACCGTCTAAGTATAGTTTAATATGAAGATAGTGGGAAGATAGATTCTTAAGATTACGAAGATTTCTTCAAGATAGACGACAAAGGTAAGACGACGCTAAGATGGTGAAATATAATTTGACTTTTTAAGGGGTAAGGTTAGTTGTTGCAAATTACAAAATTGTAATAGATCAAAAAGAAAAATGCACAGATAACAATTTTTGCTTAGCAAAAAGCTTTTAGGATTATATTTTGGCTTCTTTTTTTTTTTTTACTCGATTGGTTTGCTTGATTTTAGATATGTTTTAGATATTTTTAATCAACTATGCATTTTGTCTGGAGAAATTTGTAACTTTATTACCAAATATTTGGGACATCGGCAATTTCAGTTTCTAAAGTTTGGAAAAAAGCAAATCTAGTACCAGATGTTTCAATTTTTTAGTATGTTTAGTTCTATTGACTAATTTTACAAAAATCTTATCGGAATCTAGTCACGTGATACTCATGTGCCGGTTACAAAAATTTTCAAAAAGGACTAGATTAAAGAAAAAAATTTAATTGCCATAATTTGTAATTAGATGCATTAATTTGAGTTTATAAATGATAAATAAGTAGATAATATTGAAAAAAATCCATTTGGATAGTGCATTCTCATGTGTGACTTTAATTACATGTTATGGCAATTAATTTTTTCTTTTTTAATTCTTTTTGAAAAATTTTGTAATCGTCATGCGAGTTTCATGTGACTAGATTCCGATAAGATTTGAGAAAACTGCTCAATATGACTAAATTTGCTGCAAAATTAAAACATTTAGTATTAGCTTTGCTTTTGTCCAAACTTTAGGAATTAAAACTACCAATACCTCAAAATTTGGTACCAAAACTACAATTTTCTCTTTCGACTGAGTAGTTGAGGAATTTATTTTTATTTGTTTGTTTGAAGCAAGGTCAACAATTGAAGATATCCCTTGATTACTTAGATAACCTCAACATATGCAAATCTCCAAGGAAAATTATCAAAAATTAGGATTGACAATTGGGGTGTAGCAACGGAGAAAATTTGACTGTACACAGAGGTGATCACCATCCCATATACGTGTGCATGCCCGCAGGGAGAGATATAATACTATGTGTATTATATAAATGTAGTACACATAGGGTACGTTTGGTTCATGGGATGACATGGAATTAAACAACTAATTCCATGTCATCCCTTGTTTTGTTGATTTTTTTACATGGTATTACTTATCCTAGTTAACTACTTTAATCCCATAAACATAGGATAAAATAATCTCATGGGGAGTTGGCATTAGTTATCCTAAAATGAATGTGTATGTAGGATAACAATAATTTAAACTAATTTAGTTATAGACATATCTTATAATACTCAAGATTAATATGTTGTCTTCCTAAATCCTCCATAGAGGAATTGAGGAGTACTAAATCATTTCATTTTTAATTTTAAAATAAATCAAATAATTAAATATCATATTTGATCTTTCTTTCTATGTAATTTTAATTTGTATATTATTCCTTCTTTTTATACTCTAATTATCATTTTTTTAGAACAACTAAAAACTTACTTTGATAAAAGTTAAATACGGAATATGGAAAACAGCATAAGTATTTTTTACTTGAATTATGAAAAATTTTTATTTCAAACTTTTTTATTTTAAAAAGAGTGGATGCAAAACTTTCAATTTGTAATTTTTATTACTTATTTTTCAAAATAATTGAAATTGTACAAGTAGCCTTTTTTGAATTTGAACAAGTATTTATGTTATAATATTCTATTATCTATTTTTTTACATTTTACTTAATATTATACGATTCTGGTTGCCCACTGTACCCAACCCTCTTTAGCCGATGACCGATAATTGGTTAACAAACCAATAAGAGTCGAAAACGGTTGGGCGAAATGATACAAGCTGTTCCAATTATGAATTTGGGTGTATGAACGGGTTAACTGGTCCCTGCCTACCTCTACATGAAGACTTTTTGGATGATTGTGGATCTTAATATGCATATTATTTAGTGTTGATCATTATGTATTGTGTTGAATAATAATTAATTAATTTTGTTGTTTATGATTGTTGGGCTTCTATTTTGTGATTATTTGAGATCTTAAAACTCCCAATGTTTTATTTAAAAAATTATTCTTATTCTTAGTCTATTGCAGTAATGTATTTAATTATTTTTTTTATTGATATAATGATTCATATAATACCATTTGAACATTATTTTTTAAATTGCTAAATAAGAATAGTAATTCATCTAATTTCTATTTGTTATATTTTACTATATTATAATTCTTATAATATTATTTGAATGTGTGTTAAATTGTCAAGTAAAAATAATTATATAAATATATGATACTTTAGCTAATAAAACAATAATCCAATTTCTAACCAAACACAAGATGAGACTATTTTCTAAGAAATCCCATCAAATCCAGTACCAACCAAATAATGGATTGAAAGGATTGTCAATCTAAGAATGACTTATAGATATTGGGATGAGTTATCCTGTCTCATACTGTCTATGAACCAAACGAACCCATAGGGAATGAGGACAAATTTGAAAATAGAGGATGAATATTCTCGATGGAGTAGGATTCAGGAGAAGGCACCTCACTCCATTGTCATTTCGATCAACAATGTATAATGTGTATACAGTGTTGAAAGAGATATTGGATATGACGTAACAGTTGCGGTTCACTTGAGTCTAATAAAGTGAACCAGAGTGATGAACAGAATGAATCTGTATACAATAAAGAAAGAGGCGGGGTTATATGTACCTCCGATGCTTAAGTTAGAGAAGTGTAGAAATGAATATAACAGTTCAACAACAATAAAAGAGTATCTGTTATACATTGGCTAATGATAGATTTCTGAGAAGTTTTTATACTTTGGAAGAGAGAGAAAAGAAACTGTGGACAGTGCTCCCACTTAGTACTTAATCTCTCTTCTATTTTGATAGCACATCACTAGGTACAGTTCAATCTTGTAGGCAGTCACTATGTCAATTGATTAGGTAGGATGCGATACCATATAAAGTAACTCGGCAATCTCTTTCGAGATGACTAGGTGAAACGAGTAGTTGATAGTTATCTAAAATTTAGTCGAAGTATTATAAGTCATGGGTACCGAAATCCAACGAGTTATGCCAAAGTGTAAGAATAATCTGAGCGAAAATAATAACAAAGTGATGACATCAGCCATTATGATGATGTAATAACGACACGTGTTATACCATAGTAAACCTAGCCCCACATAGAGATGACAATATGGTAGAGAATTACATTCTATACATTCTATATGCCAGCGCTCTAATTTTCGTAATGAAATTTCGGTATGTGCCCCCAACCAAAGGTATTAGAATTAACTGGTTTCGAAAAACCGACTACTTGAGTTTTGCTCGGAAAAACGAGAAAAACTAAAAGATCACGATTGGTCCTGCTATAGGCCCATATAATGCAGCTTAATTTGGCCCAGCATTGGATTCCAAAATGCAACAGAGAGTGCCACCCAAGCCCATAAGAATTAAGCTTTTTAATTCTGCTATACGAGGGCCTAACTCATACCGTCGTCAAAAACCCAGGGCTGGTGATTTAGGGATGCTACCGAAAACTCAAGGCCCAATAGACCAAGTTAAAAGGTAGTTAAGACGTTGATCCAAGTGATCGAGTAATTGAGGGTCAATGGAGCAAAACGAGCATGCATTGGTAAGAGACCTTTAAGTTATAGGAAAATCATTTTTCATTCCCTAAAGGAAAACGTGATGATTTTTAAAATCTTTCATCTTTTAAGACAACTAAATTTTATATACACCCCATCTCTAAAGTTACATTATTCCATTTTTTAAGATTTTAATATTATGATTTATATAGTTCTAAAGTAGATAATTCCACGTGACTCTGAAATATCACAAAAATTAGAAATAGAAAGTTTGTACAATATTTGGGAGCCAAATTATCATAACATAAAAAAGTTTGAAGAGTATAATATCACCAAAAGAATGGAGGCTAAAATTAAATTGCGTAGAGGATAATTTGTCTAATTGGGAAACGTATAGCGGGCACACTCAAGAATGAAATTAGGGATAATTTTAAAAAAATTTCCCTAACATTTCTAACAATTTTACTTAGCACCTCTGAGATTTCAAATATTAAGCTTATCCCATTGTTATGACAAACTAACTGCAATGCCCCTCATTTAAGACTTATGTTACATTCACATATCAAAGAGTAAAAGGAGATTTACATTCACATGTCAAATAGTATAAGGAACTCCAAAAAGATTAAAGGGGAAAGACAAGAATAAGGATGACTAGGCCAAGGGTGTAGTGGGATGAAAGTGAGATGATGATTGTTTTGATTTACAAGAATATTAGGCAGAGGATGAGAAGAGAAAATTGGGCAGTAACTATTCACACGCAATTGAAAATTATATATTTTTTAAATATTTTTTGGGCTAATCGCCTGTGATGGTGGAGGTGATAGTAATGGCAGTGGTGAGAGATGGTGGTGATAGTGATGGTTATAAAAAGAATGGCAAGATATAATTTTCTTTTATTTTTTTTACCAAAAGGGTAGTTTTGGATTTTTCTTTGAAATTTGTACTGTTTCTACGATTTGGTTATGCAAACAGTTAAACCAAGGAAGGTAATTGTGATATTTAAAATTTTAAGGATACTAAGTGAAATTATCAGAATTTTTGGGGGGGATTTCCGAAATTATACCATGAAACTATTAAGAAGTTTTTTTCGAATAAATATTATAAGCAAAACTAAAAGAAGCAATCCCTACTATATATGACAGTGTTCTGATGTTGAAGTATTTCTGGAAATTCCACTAATTAATGAAGAGAATTGGCAGCTATGAGAGGTGAGTGACTTGTGCACACTGAAATAACAAACGTAAAGGAATACATCAAGTTTCTATTGCTAGCTTAATCTTGCAAGTTTGGTGCTTAAGTTTAATATAATCACTTGCTTTCTCGTTTTCATTAATAAGATCATTTTCGTTTCTATGATTCTATAAGCTACTCATTCTGCTCGAAGCATATTAACAACTTAAAACAGCTTTTCTCGTAACTTGGGATGTGTTTCTTTGGATTAATGTAACAGGTCAAAGAAAATAATTCCTCATGAACTTATGATTTGTCCTTCATTTCTTGAAGCCGCAGCTAATTAATTTTCTTTGAACTCACACCCTCTGATCTCTCTCGTCTGATATACACATACGAATACAAAAATTTGCGTATTTGTAATGCACCGCCACATCCCGTATCAAAAAATGTGAGATGTTTGCTTGATAAGATTTAAGGTAATGAGACTAATGACTTATCTTAAACATTTTAAACCTATGATTTACGTGTGAAATTTATTGGCATCAGCTTTCTGCCTTGGATATTACAGTGTTTCCTATGAACAATTTTTTTTTTTTTTTTTTTTTTTTTTTTTTTGCATTTGTCTGTTGTGAACAAGTCTGATCTCAGCATAAAGATTTCAGAAAGAGACAAATTTATCAGTTGATAGTTGCTGAATCAGGCTCCGGATCTTATCTCTGTCTATTGAAATCTTTCTTGACGTAGGAAAAATTATTTAAGCCCCTGTTTTTTTATTGGATTACTTCAAATCAATTCGGATTTGATAAGCCAGCATGGAAAGCTGACACCATATTAATTAAATTTCTAAACCAGTTCATCTGATTGCGTTCATATGTCTACCATAACCTATGCAATGAGGAAATTCTATCCCATTTTCTGGATTCAAAGTCTCTCTTTCATTAACTTTCGTAGTTTTGTCGTACAAGCTGCAAAAACTACGAGGCCATAATTTCTTAAACCTCGCAGGTTACTGTCTAAACATACATGGAGACTGAAAATGATGAAGAAAGAAAGATGTGATTTATGGTCATTTTGATATAGCATTTGCACAGTTTAATTACCACATATTAGCTAGCAAATAATCACTTTGTAATTATATTGATGTATTTTGTCAATCATTCATATTCGTATGTTTTTTTCCTCGGTATGCAAGAACTAATCTACTTTTGCGCATTGCTCAACGTAGGCCACATAAATGAAAATTATTGGAATTTGGTTCAATTATGAAACTACTTGTAAATTATACGTGGTTAAGACTAGTAAACATCATTATCTCTCATTGGTACTTCATTTTTTTATTTGGTACACAAGTCGGCAATTATTTTTTTATTTTCTATCCCGAAACATTTTATTATTGTTATTTTTATTTTTTAAGCAGACCATTATGTGCTTCCATTATGCAACAAGTGACAAACAAGTAACAATCGTTTGCATGCCAAGCCATTAGTCATACGTTACAACGTTGGCAATTGATAGAGTCGTAAATGATTTCTTGATTTCCATTTTTCAGACTCTAGCCAACTGTTTGCTAGTAGCCTACTACTAACTATCAACCTAGCGTGTAACTTCACAAACTCTCTCGTCTTTTTCCCCGTTCATTTTTTGATAAATAACTTCGGAATGGAGTCATTGCTCATTTGTTGAACTTAATTGGAATTTGTAATTGCTATAATTACTTTTAGTGCTCGACATTTATACCGTGTTTTCTATTAAATATTACTACTACCAATTTCTTGAATGTCTTCTCTCAAAAACTATTTCGTCCAAAAATATTTTACTTGGAAAAATTAATTTTGCAATTGTTAACTATCATCAAGTAGGTTTTGTTGTGAAGTTGTCACTTCTACAATTTAGTTAGCATAATGATGAGAAAGAGTTTTCGACATAGAGAAGAAACCATAAATTGTGGTGTGTAGTGGGGAAGTATGCGTGACAAGAAATCTTTTATTTGGATCTAGATTAGATTGGCATATATAGATTGGTTCACATCTTGTTGTTAAACAGATAAATGTTAGTTTTTATGTTTTGGGAAATTTTATTCCCCTATAATTCTAAACAAATAAAAAAAGGAAATAATTTTTCTATTCTGAGCGTTATGTACACTCTTAAAATTCATATAATTTCAAAAAGAGTCCAAAGTTGTGTTCGAGTGGGCACTGACTTGGACAGGCCCTTAAAGGGTATGCTAATATTATTTATTATATATTCTCTATAGAGAAAGTATATCTTCAGAAATTATTATGTTTTTATTATCGTTCAATTGCAAATTAATCAACATTTTTCCCCACTCACTTGTTTGAATACTCCTTTAATTTTTCTTTTGTCTTGCATCATAGTTTTAAGCTCCAACTACAAACAAACAGTTTGGTTTTTCGTTACTCTTTTTTGTGTTTACAAATATCTGGCTAAAGTATGCTGTATAAATCTTTTTCTTTTCTATAACAAATATTGTTTCATCTATATGAGCTTTATTTGCATTACTTACAAGAAATAAGAATTCTAACATCCATTTTTGAAGAAGATATATTCGAGAATGTCCTATCAATTTAATATATTAATTGTCAATCCACGAAAAAAATTACTTAATATTATTGCCTCCATTAATTATATCAGTGTCCACTATTACCACAAAGCAACAACACTTCGATTTTAACAGAAAGAGTTTGGAAGTAAGGGGGGTGGTCTGTATGCGTTACCCTGAAAAAAAAATTATATAAATATCTTTTTTCCATTTTATCTCGTTGGAACTTCTCAATTTCTTAAACATTTCAAATAAATAGCCACGTCCATATATTTATGTTTTTTTTTTTTTTGCAGCAAATTGCTCAATATGTATGAACTCTATAGTTTGCTGCGTTGAAGGACTCGAAGTTCACCATATTTGTGATTATTTTTTTTTCAAAACTTTTTCACCATATTTGTGATTATTTTTTTTCAAAACTTTCATTTTGTTTCTTATGTTAAATAAATTTAAATATTAAAGCTTTCACATAAAACTTTTTAGTTTCTAGAAGAGTGCAAAATATTTTTTTATAGATCATGCAAGTGAATTTATTGTTAGTTAATTTCAATTATGCAGCTTTTATTATTCTTACTATTTTACATAATCATATTAAAACATTTTGATTAAAAATAAGTTTACTATGTGTTATGTTACTTTTTAAATTATTAATATTAAAAAAATTTATCTTTCATCATGAAAACACCAATCATTGCGCGGAATAAAAATTAGTTGAACGCAAATTGATGAAGTCGGCAAACATGTTATGTCTAACCAGTAAAGTAATATTTTTTCTTTTGCTTTTATTTTTTTAAACATTGCAAGTGTTTCCACAAGCTTATGAATTTCATCCTCTATCTTTCATTTGGGAGCTCAGGAAAAAAAAAAAAACAAAAACAAAGTGTGTGGGGAGCTGAAAATGGGAAACTTCTTTCATAAAACGGTAGAAGAGAATATATAATATTTAGATTTTTTTTTTCCAAACCGGAAACAGACATAGAGAAATCAAGAGAACTACAGCTAGAAAAACATTTTGTAATCACTCTGATAATGTAAAATTGAGGATGAAAACTATATGGACACCTTATTATTGAGTTCTAAATAAGACTAATTTAAAAAAAAAAATTCGAACACGGCGAGAAAAACAACTTATTATATTTTCTGATAGCATAATTGTTTTTCTTGTTGTTTCCTAAACTCCCAAATTAGGCAGTGCAATATAATTTTCCAAAATAAAAAGGGGGGAAATTGTTATAGTTCAACCTAATCAAAATTTAAATCTAGATTATTAATACTACCAAAAAAGCCATCTTAAGGTTTCAGAGAGTGTCGGCAAGAAGGACCCATGCATGCATTCATAGTCAAGTAGGGCAGGGCCGGCAAACAGTTGAACCAAACCCTTTCGTCCAAACTCCAAAATTCTGTCGCAGTCTATAAAATAGGCTCTTGCTTGTGAAAATATACCAACTTATATGATTTTAATGAAAGTTATAGCCCACCGAATTTAAACCAATGATTAAAATTAAATTATTATACTGTGAAATATATGCAATACCCATACAGGAAACACATTCAAGCTGTACCATCAAAGTCTTTGTTATAGGATCAATCACCAATCATACAACTCCTGATTATGATTGGTGAGGCCATAAAGGCTATGACGTTGCATGTTTGATTGTAGATGTCCAAAAAATAGTCATAATAGTATTAATCATGAAACAAAAATTAACATTTCTAACAGATAATTAAGCAAGATTTGCTCAATTCTTGCCCATGGGATAATGAGTTATTTTGCTTTCTAGACAAATGTTGGATGTCAACTTTTATTGCTTCTACACAACTTCTAACCTTACATAAGCCCTCCAAGAAAAATGGCCACATTGACCCTATATTTCAGGTTGCATGTCTCCAATTTCTCCCCGGTGGGAAAATTTGACTAGTACGATCTGTTTTCATATTTGAAGTTACAAATCTTAGCCCATTTATTTGTCCTCTTTTTTCGTGGAGAATTCATGTAAGATTGAGATGCCATGTTATACATAATTCACTTCACAAAGATTAATTATTCAAATTCCATTTAGTACAATATCCGAGACAAAAATTCATATTCTCGTGTCCCATTTATCTACTAACATTGCAGTGGCTTAAAAGCATGTAGAGAAGAGGAATCTGATCCTTAACTCTATTAATTGAACCCTTACCAAACTCTATTCATTTGGTGTTGTCACATGTTTTCAAAGTTTATTTACTTACCGAATTATTTTTATTTGTGACGGCTGTTGATAAATATTTGACACACGTGATAGCACTGTATAAATGAATGGAACCTGATAGGAACTCACAATTTATGGGATTGAGGATCATAACCCGAAGAGAAAATGCATACTAGTAAATGTAGATGGGAAGGCATTGCAAGGAAAACAACAGCACTGGCCACTCAAAATTCTATCTCTGACTCCATTTTAAACAGTGATAGAGATGAATGTCTTACATGGCTAACATGGTTTCCAAATGGTGCTTCAGGAAGAGGCAGGATTCATTCATCCATTCTAGTCTAGAAGTCTTAAATATCAAGAATCGAAATTAATGTTCTTGTTTTTAGATAGATGAAGATAATGTATCAAAAAAAAAAAAAAAGATAGATGAAGATAAGGAAGTTCAGACTTCAGACTCTCTGACCCACTATCTGCTTTTTTTATTTTTATTTTTATGGTGCATAAATCAGATCTGAAACATGAACACTAGATAGATTAGATTTAGTATGTTGACTCTACCGAGTTTTATCTCAAGAAGAAAAATAATCAGGAAAACATGTTCTGTCACTCCTCCTGAAAAGAAAAGAATATGCAATTGCGTAAAGCAATCATCATATGTGTGGTTATTGCATTTCAATAGGTTGGATTCAAAGTTGTTTAATGAGTACTTTGTCAAATCAATGTAGAGGTCGAATTGGATTTTCTACATCATGTCAAATGAAATATGCAAACCAAGGATAAAGCAATTGTCACATATAAGTGTCTTAGGAGGAATTCTTTTGCATAATAAGTATATTCAATTTTAAATTTTGGATGGGTGTTTTTCTATGATGATATCATGGCTATGGAGGGAACAAAAATATGATTCTCAATCTCTGTGGATTTTTACTTGTTCTCAGAATATTTAATTTTTTTAAATGATTTTGCCGATCAATAATACATAGCCTAGTATAGAATTTTGAAAACAGTTCCCTTGTTATTTCGAATTTGTTGGAAGAAAAGGGATGTAATAAGCATTGTAGGATCAGATATGTATTATCACGCCTCAATAGGAAGAATTTTCTTGCTGCAAATTCTTTCTTCTGCATATGGTAAAAAATGGTTCATATGCTAATTGACTAGATCCATACGATTGAAATCCCTGTGTGTATATGGTAGTAATTAAAGAAAATGAATATTTCTTAACTAGTAATTCACAAAAATTGAGAAAACAACTCAAACGATGGGTGACATTAATTACTTGAATAAAAGGGGAAAATTTTAATCAAGATGACATGAGACGACAAGAAGGAAGTTCAAAACCCTTATGTCTTACTGTTTGCTCTTCATTTTTTCATGACATCGGCCATAACAATTAATTTGAAAATTTGAAAAAAAAAAGTATCATTATAGCTAATTTTGATAGATGTAAATTTTGGTTCCAACAAGAGACTGTATGGTAGTGACTGGTGAATTGGATTTTGTAGTGAATCACACAAGTAGGTAATTGTGTGGAAGTAGTTAAAGAGAACAACTTGTTCCATGTCCCACAAGAATCTAATTGTAACAAGTAACAAATAAAGAAGGACAAATGGTCACTTTCTGAAATTGTTAAAATATAAACTGGAAAAATGAAGTTATTAATTTTGTAACTTTCAATTATCCAGACGCTGCCAATTTGCAACCTAATTTTGATATGGATCAATTTGGAATCTGAAACAGTTGAACGAAAGTAATTTTGCTGGAAGAAAATAAGGTACGAAACGAATTAGTCATTCAACATGACTTCTGGAAGAAAAAACAAACTGATGGAAGTGTATGGTTTAAATCAGAATTTTACAAATATCTTTGTAATTTACAAACTAACAACAAACTTGCAAGATGATTAAATCTAGAAATAAAAATTACAATTTGTAAAAGTTTTTTTCCAAGAGAAAAAAAAAGAAGAAAAAGAGCTTGCCTTTCCATTCCATGTACATGACCTATTCTAATAGGTTTGGTGGTTCACGCCAAAATTTTCATGAAGCATCTTGAATAAACACATTCTCAGATCAATAAACCTAATGGAGCTGATCAAAATGTATCTTAAGAGAGGAGACTCATTGTTGCATAAAGCTCTCATTTTCTCTAATTGTGGTCATCGACTTGTTACAATGACGCTCCTGAAATTCTAAACAAAAATTTAAAATGTAGTTGGGCGACAATATTTCTGATTTCTCGCATTCACTCCATATTCTTCTCCATAAGCCACAAGCTGAACAATAAAATATTCCAAAATTAAAAAGATATCAGTTAAACCGAGTTAAAGTTGCGTCTAGGGACGTTCTCTCCGTCCTCATGTTTTCCAAAATGGGCTGCAAGTTTTCTAATAAACAAAAGATAATCGGACACAAATAAGATACGATTTGATTGTTTCTTCTTCAGCAAATATTTGTAACTGCTAACTAGTTTTGAAACTATTGTTTATTTGTCTCTTTATGCAACCCCCAGGAACCTCCTTATCACTTCATTTCTATAGTAGAAGTGTAGGACCCCATGCTTGCTTTCTCCTTATTTATAGCGCCTTCATTGCCTCACAATTCCACTGCATTCGATGGCAAACATATACGGTTTCCATCCTCTTTATTCACATTTCTAGTGCATTATTAATAGAGCACATTAGTTCCCAATTATTCTTGCACATTTTCTTTTCTTCTTTTTTTTTTTCATTCTACCAAGATTTATATGGCTTTGATTCTTCTCTCCCTTCTCATAGTTTTCTTTTTGTTCCCTGCAAACAATGCTCAAGGAGGTCCACCTTCTCCTGGCTACTACCCTAGTTCAAGAATTGCTTCACTAGGGTTTAACCAGGGCTTCAGGAACCTTTGGGGTCCTCAGCACCAAAGGGTCGACCGGGGCTCTTTAACAATCTGGCTTGATAGAAGCTCAGGTATGATTAGGTCCTACACAACTTAGATCATGTCTCCTTGTCCTTTCTTAGCTTCACTTTATTGTGGGCTCTTTCACATTGATAATATCTTTGGATTTTTTTTTTAACAAATTACATGCAGGCAGCGGATTCAAATCCCTCAACCGATATAGATCCGGTTATTTTGGTGCTGCCATCAAGCTTCAACCCGGTTATACAGCCGGAGTCATTACATCTTTCTACGTGAGAGTTTAATAAAATTTATAGTATCAAGTTATGAAGTTGAAGAGTAAGCAGTAACTCATGGTAATTTGTGTAATGGCAGCTCTCAAACAATGAGGACTATCCCGGGTACCATGATGAGATTGACATTGAGTTTCTTGGAACAACTCCAGACAAGCCTTATACCTTGCAAACCAATGTCTACATGAGAGGAAGTGGTGATGGAAACATTATAGGCAGGGAGATGAGGTTTCACCTTTGGTTCGACCCCACAAAAGATTTTCACAACTATGCTATACTTTGGAACCCTACTGAAATCATGTCAGTGACGCTATACTTCTTTCTCCAAATGATGACTGACCATCACAAATATTAATTCTTTTTTCCAGTATTACCTACTCTGCCATTTAAATCAATAATGACCTACCATCACAATTATTCTTTAAGTACAATAAAATAATGACGCTTCTTTATCGTAACTCTCAATAAAAAAAAAGATAAATTTTCAGTAGAAAGTAGTAAATTTCAATAAAAACTTACAGTTTTCTTTTATAAATTACTCGTCACCACAATATTTTCCTTTAATTAGTTGTATTATACATTTATACTTATTCATTCACCATTCACTCATGCACGTAGGATGCTATGGTCATTTTTAACCAATTGATTCTTCAATTAAATAATGGAAGTAAAATTTGTGCTGTATCCACAATTAGTTTAGCTGAGAATGTGAAGTGTCGAAGGGGTGGTATTTGAATTAGATCTGTCCTACCCTAAAACTAGTTTTCTCCGTTTGCACAATGACCAAAACTTGTTCGTGCCAATGAGCAAGTGAAATATACTTGACTTGACAGGTTAGCTAGAAAATGCTTAATGCTACTGTTATTTGCAAAAACAAAATGTCAATATTAAGTGTGGCCTTTACGACCACTAATGTAAGTTGTTTATTAACTAATCTTGAAAAAATTCGTCAATTGAATCATGCATCAAGCAACATGAAATTGGCTGAAAATGACCCATGAAAATCACAAGCAATAGCACTGCTTCTTTTCTTGAATGCTCATATGCTTCATCACAATTAATTATAGCAATAATTCATGTTCATTTATAAATTTTTTGTTTTACATGTATGACAATTTTCCCATCATGTGATCCACAGATTTTTTGTTGACGATGTACCAATAAGAAGATATCCAAGAAAAAGTGATGCAACATTTCCCTTAAGACCTATGTGGGTATATGGCTCTATATGGGATGCATCATCATGGGCCACCGAGGAAGGAAAATACAAGGCTGATTATCGGTACCAGCCCTTCATTGGGAGGTATAACAATTTCAAAATTGGTGGTTGCACCACCAATAGTGCTGCCACATGCCGCCCTACTTCTGGTTCTCCGGTAGGGTCCAGTGGCTTGAGCCGCCAGCAATATGCAGCCATGGCATGGGTTCAGAGGAACTACAAGGTGTATGATTATTGCATTGATCCAAGAAGAGACCACACCCATACACCCGAGTGCTAGGGTTTATTGAAAGGAAGAAATTAATTTTATAATATGTGAAATTGCTCTAGCCGAGAAAACAGTTTGCTTGGAGTGTTTTGAGATGGGTCCACTTGCCAAGAATAGATACAAGAGTAGTTGAAGCGTCCAAGCCTCCAAGATCGATTGGAAGTTGAAGTCCATTTTGTTTTATTTGTTCTAATAAATATTGAAGCAAACAATGTTATTGTAGTATATAGACAACGTAAGGAGTGATGACACCAAAAAGATGTATGTGGTTATTTAAAAGTTTGTTCATGAGGTTCATAGATGGGCTTCAAATGTATTGATTATCTTTTGTTGGTTTTTAATAAAGAAAATTTAGGCATGCAGCTAATGAAAGTCACATACTAGCAGATGGAATCCTTCCATTAAACTCTTCCTCAATTATTTATCAATCTTTTGGTGGATGGTGAGTCAATATGAAAAATTTTAATAAAACGTAAAGGAGATAGATCCATAATAATCTTATGCTTCTGATGAGGGAGAGGCATGGGAAGAAATTTATGACGAACGTGAAGAATATTCATATTATTTCACTTTTTGTTTGGTATAGGAAAAACTGCGAAGTATAGAAAGGGGAGGATAAGAAATATGATAAGTAAAATTGAGATTAATGATTTAGTTTTGCTATTGTTAGCCTTGATTTCACCTCTGTTTGTTTAGTATTTGAGTTTTAAACAAGGTCAATTTTCATTTTATGCTACACCTCCAAATTCTCCAGTTTGAAAAGGGAAATCAAAAAAGATTATATGACGTGCTACGTACACGCAATTTTACTTGTCTTCCTCTTTTCGTTTTCACCATTCCCATCCAACCAAACATACTTGCCCATTTTAATGTTTCACTAACGTAAAATCTTTGTTATAAAATCTTGTCGACCCAACAAAATTTTTGTTAATTTATAGGTGGCATCTGGGAAACAAACGGTTTTCACTTGTGAAATATTCTGTGAGAATTTTCAATGTCTTCAAATTTCTTTTACCGTAAATCTAACAATTGGGAATCAAATACAACAGATTTGTCTCCCCTTGACTTTTAAAATTCAAGCAGATATCCAGTATATATCGTGGGGCATATGATTAATCAATAATAAATATTCAAACAGCAAAAACATTTATGTAGTCACAAAATACCTTATATTAATTTCCTTTTTTTTTTAATATTTTGGAGTACCAAAGATGTTCCATGAATGGCCCTGAAATTAAGTGCCAACAATGCTGCTTTCCTAATATTAGAATTGCATCATTACTTGTACCAATATGCCAAGAACTCCAAGCTTGATTGAGTCATTCAGACAACAGCTAACAATTACATCCGACCAGAACTCCAAAAACTTTATTACAAGGATTTTTCCTCATCCGTACATTTGATGTCTAACCAGTATTAAATGCTCTATGACTTTTTGATCCTTGTTGTATCAGACTAGCATGTTTTATTTGTTTATATTTTCTAAGGTTGGTATCCATCTGGATTATGGTATGGACCATGGTTTATGATGAGATGAAGAAGTAAACAAACACATGGACAGGCTGCAGGACCAGTACTATACCTAGTTGATTTTTGTTACATTTTCAATCAGCTGAAATTTTTTTCCTGCTTAATTTTTTATTGTTGTCGGCTGTCTACTGGAAAACATGAAACTCATGACTGGATAGGAGGGGGAAAAAAAGCAGAAACAAAATGAAAACAAAGTTTGATGGGGATGGTATAAAAGTTGTTGGTTTTTCCTTCCCCTATCCTAGGCCAAGATTCGTTGGTATATCACTGTATATGTTTCTTTTCCCTGTCGAATAGCATCTACAGCAAATAAATTAAAAATAAAGGGAACCATCAGTGTAATCTACCATTTTAGGCTTTTTTTTTTTTCATTTTCAAAATTTCTTCCCAGAAGAGTCTAATGTAGTCACGGTGCATTACTGTTGTTTCCTTCAAGACTGCCCATGCAGAAGCCCTTTTCTCTTGACTAGATTAAAACTCGGATTCTTTTTCCACTCTCCTGTGTTGTGTCTCCTTATGTATAGACATTTGACGGGCATAACTTCTAATGTTGCACTCTCCTGATACATTCTTTGTTACACCTCTAGTCCGATGGACAAGTGTGTCTTATATTGTTCCATGTCTTATTTGATTGAAGTTTTGTTGTTTAGAACATCCACAATAGAGTATAATGAAGGGTATAATATCCTCCGTTACACTCATATATTAAACTTACTACCAATGTGAGAGTTTCATCCATATTATATGTATCATATCCACTACACGCATAATAAAAGTAGAAGAGGTGAAGAGTGGGTCTTCCCACTCTATCATTTATCCAATTCCATTTAGTTCTCCTACTTATATTTATTTTCTTCAATCTCCTACTCCATCACTTCTTCTATTTTACTGCATCGTTTCTCCAACTCCACCTTATTTTCTTCAATCTCTTATCCAATCTTCTAAAGTCCCAATATTTTTTCATTATGGATGAGGATTTTAATAGTTCTAAAAAAATTTATAGAAAATTCATCCTCTTACACAAAATCAAAACCACCAAAATTACCCAAATTATTTGTGAGGTTTAGGGAAAAAATATATTATTGAAAGCAAAATTAATAATAATATTTTTTAAAAAATAAAAAAAATTAGAAAGTGTGTACTTCAATTAAAGCCCATAAATTATTTTCCACAAATAATGAAATTATGTTTAACAAAATTTTATTTATTTATGGGATATATATTGTGAATTATTAAAGTAAATATATAATTGTGGGTCCATGTTATTATACTGTACATGGTATAATCCATTGATGATTGATGGTATAATGGAAGTGGGTTTAGTGGATTTATGACGTGGCATAGAGATTACACTCTAAAGAGTATAATCTATTGTGGATGCCCTTAGAATGACTTGGGGTCTTCTGCTACACATTTTACTGTTATACCACTCAAAAAAGTGACAAGTGTACACTTACTAATCATATCTATTAGAAGAGGGACACACGCCATTTTTTGAGGTAGTGTAACATAAGTTTAACACCACAAGTGTAACAAATGACCCAAAGCCTATTGAGAAACTTGTCAATCAAATAGGATGTGTAACATAGAATGTAACAAAAGACAATCAAGATTTAGACAAAAAAAAAAAACTCATTAGTTGCCTTTAGTTGTTGTTAGTTTAAAGACTAAGAAAGGGTCAATAGATAATAGTGTCGAAAGAAATTTTTTTTTTTTTATCAAATCTACACTATTACAGGGAGGGAACATAACTTAGTATTGGTGGGATTCAAATCCCTAACCTCTAGGATGAAATCATAAAACTCTAACTGCTCCACCCTCTATTCATTCATATAAAGAATAGAGCAGCCAAGAATTCATCAATCCAATCTTCTTTTCGAGATTGATGTCCTCTGGGCTCTAAGCTATGTAAAGGATTCTGTTCAATTTGTCCAGTCAAGATGGTAGTGGACTAGTGATATTATTGTAGCCGCTCGATATTTTTCTGGGGTCTTATTCTTGGTGCTTGTTTTAGTCCAACGGGGCCACCAATTCACCAAGACAATTCACAGGGAAATAGAAGTACGATTTTCATTAATGGACCCAATCTCGATCAGCCCAATACAACAGGCCGAACATCCATTAGATATAATTAGTGGTTATTTTACGATATTATACAATAAATTATTTTTGATACAGTCGGACGTCTCCGACCTTAGCTCAGTTGGTAGAGCGGAGGACTGTAGTTGATAAATGCCAAGCAGCCAATCCTTAGGTCGCTGGTTCGAATCCGGCAGGTCGGATTTTTTTTTCTGAATTTTGTGCCTTCATCGGGTTTCTAGCTTCGCCAAGTTCGCCAAGTTCTATGTCCTTTGGATGGATAATTTTTGACGAAATCAAGTTTTTTGAGGTATTCTTATTGTGTTTTTTGCATCTTTTAACTGCTTATTTTGTCACCTAATTCTCCCAACGCAAACAACTTCAAATAGTTAACTCTCCATTCTATCATCACCAAACCTCTTATCAACTAACGTTTGTTTTGCTAACTAAGCAAACCTAGGTCCAACATAGAAAGATTCGAGAGATTGTATTCGGGCTTGGAGTTAATCCCAATGCAAGGTAAGCCCCAAAAACAAACCGCAAAAAGGATTCCAGCTACAATCGAGAGCCGGTCAGTGAAAAATGTGACTGCAGAATAAGCCAAATAGACTTTTAGGACTTGAAATTTCACCAACTTTTGGTGCAAATTCAATTAAAAAGGGAACCCAGAGCTTCTTGAAAACGGTGCATCGACAGGTCCAAAGGAAGTCCTGTGCTGCATTGGCAAAAGTCGTGCCTGTTTGATTCCAATGTCCGTGACCACTACTGACCTCCGGGTTGAAATTGAAATCAGTAGGCAGAGTGGACACCACCACACAGCCCCCACCGCTCGTTTCACAATTTCACATTAAAGCCTCTGACACATCTCAGCTGTCACTTTGTTGGACATTTTAACCTTTTCTCCTCTCCTTAATATCGACAACATGCAAGCAGCAGCAGCAAAAGTGCCATTTCAAATTCCCCAGACCAGAACTCATTCACGAATCTTGGCTTCAGCTCCTTAACAAATAAATACTCCAGAGTCCACACCACCACTGCGACGGTACTATCTAATTAATTCTCCCCATCGAATGCATTGCATCACCCACACATCCAAAATTATTCTGCCCTTTTACTCATTTTCAAGAATTTATCAACACAAGTGCTAGGTTTGCCTAGAAAGTAACTGTTCCGGAATTGCCTTTTTATCTCATTTATACGCGTACTACAGCATTATTCTCGAAATACTACATAAAAAGGCCATCAAATCGGGACCCATAAATCGCATTTCTTTGACCTTTCACCTTTTGTTATAGTGAATTTCTGTATTAAATATTGAATAAATATTAAAAAAAGAATTATTTGTACAACTTTTCACATGCGAACCTATACATCTGTTTCCTTATTTTTCCACTTCGAATTATTTTCACCCAAAAAAATGTAACAATTCCTCTTCACATGTACTCCTACAACGTGAGCCAATGTCCCGCCAAACCTCAAAATTTAATCCAATAAGGCCTTAGCTGTCTCCCATTTTATACAATCACTTCCATCCACGTCACGTAAAGAGCTCTCTTAGCTGGCATCCATCGGTCTCCATAGAGACCTATAAAATAATCGGCCACGTGTTATCCTCTCATTCGCTGGAAACCCTTGACCTACTGCGGGACCTGTCCAGCTTCCTTGATAGGGCTTCGAGTACCTGCCACGTGGCATCCCCGTCGACCATCGGATCGTTGAAAAGTAGGGCCCCCCTAACACGCTGGTCCCATAGGTTTCTCTGTATGGCGGTTAGGTTCGTAGATGCTACGTGTTCGAGAATGGGTCCTAGCTTTGCCACGTCATTCTCCGCCACCGTGAGGGATATCTCCGCCCATGGCACGGTGGACGGGAAAGGCAACCGGATACCATCGGCTATGATTACCGGCACACACCCCAGTGCCACGGATTCAACTAGCCTTGGACTCCATGGGGCCCACCCAAGTGGACACAAACAAAACGTTGACCTCATAATTTCTGACTGGTAACCGGCAAATCTATGCCTCTTCAAGTAAAACCTCCGGTCATTACCATATTTCTGCCATATCACCGTCCTCACCCGCCTAACCCAACCACCGGGAAAAAAAAATTAAAGGTCAGCGGCATTTTCGTCATTTCATAAAAAATAGCAGAAAACCAAAATTGATTTTTTTTTTAAGTTTTTCTTACTTGCTGTAAAATCGGCCGCTGACATTTTTAGGATGGACCTCCATTTTACCACGGAAAAAGGCAAAAATGTCCCGCCGGCCAGTAATCGGCCAGTTGTCGAGCGTCGTCCTTACACTTTCCGGCGAGATATACGGAGGAATAACGACATTTTCAACGTTTTGACATGGATGATCATAGTTAACTCCAAAAGTTTGTAATATTATGGATTTCTTCAAAAACTCAGGTATCCCATCAGCCTTGGCTCTATCCTCCTATTTTCACATCAGAAAAAGAAATAAATACACAACCCTTTAATCATTTCTTAAAATATATATATAAATCCAAAAATCAATGGTTTCTTTTTATTTATTTATTTATTTTGGGCTAACTTACCATTGCGTGAAAGCAAGCACCATAATCATGGGATGCAACAAAAATGTGGTCAGCTCCGAGGCTACGATTCCAGAAGGGAAAATCCGAGGAGATGATTTCAACAGCTAAGGCTATGAGATTGCGCGCATGGCCGATTGCTGGGAAGCCATTAACGGTGCTGAAATTACAAGAAACATAAACAGGGACGAAGAAAAAGTCAGCCTGCCATGGATCATACGTTCGGACTTGACTCTTTAACAGAGTTCTGTGGATGGCCACCTCAGAGGCAAATAAATGGTTGCTACATCTTGCATTTTCCAGCCAGTCACTATTGAATTTTGATGGCAAATCATATATGTATATCTTCAACCCCCTAAACAAACCTGTTAAAAATTGATTGTTAAAAAAGAAAAAGACGTTAGAAATTTTGGATGAATCAAGAATACTGGAGAGTTTCTTGGTAAAAGATTGGATTTTTTTTTATTTACCTACGGAGGAGGAATTGGTGGATTCGAAGAGAGCACGAGAGGCTTTCAGGTGAGGAAGAATGGTGATTTTGGAAAGGGAAAGAGGAGAAGATGGGGAAGTTTTGTGAGTGATGAGAAAAGAAGAAAGGAAGTAGAAAGAAAGAGAAATCCAAAGAACCCATTTGAAATATCTGTAGCAACAGCTCTTTTCAATAGATTGTTGTTGCCAAGCTCTTCCACCGTGTTTGGAATAGTAATTAACGTTGTTGGTGTTGCTGTGGTTTAAGAATCTCATCCTCACGTAAAATCCTCTGTTTCTTGAGGCGGGTTTTTTATGAGGCGATGATGACTCTGCCATTTTCCCTTGTTTCTTAAACCCCTCCAGAAAAGAGAGGAGAGGTGTGAGGAATCGAGGGGTTGAATTTGGTGAGATGGGACTTTCGTTTTTGGTGTAGTTTTGGTGTATGGATCAAGGAACAGAGATGGGTTCGTTGAAGGTTCGTTTTTGCTTCATAAATAAATAAGCATCAGTTTTTTGACCCAACAAACCTTTTTTTCACCTGAAAAGTCCTAATTCTTCAAACAATATTCTGCTTGCTGTTGCAAAATCTTAACTGTTTTGGTGTTTCTCAAGGCCAAAAAATAAAATCATGGGAGAGCTTGCAAGCAACAGAGATAAAGAGAAGAAAGAAAGGATGGAAAAAGATTGCTTGTGATGGAGCAGAGTGAACCGAGGCATTGGACTCGGGAGGCAGTCTGTTTACTGTTTATTTTTGGATGCCTCAATACTTACTGTCTACTGTTTATTAGATGAACCTATTGTTTGTTTGTAAACGCAGGTAACGATGCGAATGCCCTTTTAAATTCTCTTGTGTGATCCTCAACAAAAAATAAATAAATAAATTTCCTGGGAATGAACAAAAATACGATTAGTTAAAATTTTATAACTTCGTCTTAAAGGTTGAAGGTTCGAATCTTACTAATGCCAAATAAGAACTCAAATTTTACCAATGTCAAATTTCTCTTTCCCATGTAACAGTATAGGTTTATAAAATAAAAGATCTCTTGAGTTGAGTTTATTTCTTGTTGGATTTGTTTAACTAGTGTTTTTGGATCGCCCAATAACAAGATGTCAGGGGTTCAGTTTTAAAACAAAAAATTTTAAGAGCAATAAATGTGAATGAATGATTTAAAAATGGTAATTTGTATGTATTGATGAATCAATCTGAGTCAAAAATTCTTTTATAATTTACTTGAATTATGCACCTCACTTATTGTATCATTAAGTATTTCTATATTAAGAAAGGTTACAACTCACAACTTACAGTTACATCCATTGATTTTGAATTTAGAATTTGAAAGCACACTGAATAACTGATACTGTACTAATTATCTAAGGGGCTGTTTTGGAGTGGAGTTAAAAGTAAATCTTATCTCCATATTCAATTTTAAAAGTAATTATTCGTGTTGGTTTGTTTGGAATTTGGATAGAATATAATTTCAAAAGAAATGATATGTTTTTCAAATATGCTGTCTATTTGATTCTTATTATTCTATAGCCATAGCAAACTCAGCTCACGTTATAAGCATAAACATGTTTTTCAATCAACTTCATCTTGAATATGTATTTACTAAGAAAATGTTCAAAACTGCTACATTTTAAAAAAATCTCACAAATAACCCCCAAACCGAGTTTCAAAAATCCTGAGAAGTATAATTTTATGCCCAGAGGAACACAAGAAAAAACAGACTGAAAAGGAGGTTTGCATTTGTGGTGTTTCTTACTTTTTCAAAACTTTTGCTATTGTTGTATGGAATTTATGCTTATTGACAAATTACCCATTAATTAAAGAAGTTTAAGATGCTGTCTTAATCTTTTGTTTGTTGCCTTTATTCTGCTTGTGGCAGGGAGATTACCCACTGGAATGTTCAATTACAAGAAAATGATACAAATGCTTGCCTTGCAATACTAGCCTGATTTAGCACATAGGAGCGAAAAAACTATTCAAGCTATATGCCATTCATATATTATAAAATTCTATTGAACCGTGGCAATAATGTTGAAAAAGTAGCACGTGGTGTACTAGAACTAATAATTTATTACCACGTGGTGATGGTAGGTTATATCTTGTATTATTTGATAATGTATGATTGGTTCTAATATACCACGTGGCATGCGTGGTGCACGCAATACTTGCTCAATAATGTTAAAAAAATTTACCCAAACTGAATCATACCTTTTTTTTTTCCTTTTGTTTTCTTTTCTATAGACTTTCTATTTGATATATAGATATTATTTAGACAAAGTTTCTGGAAAGTTTTTTTTTTTTTACCAAAAAAAAAAAAAACTCAATCTTAGGTCCTCAAAACTGTTTTCTGCTTCCAAACCGTACGTAAGGAGAGAAAAGGGCGAGGGGTAGTCTGCTTGGGTCTTCTTTCATACGTTATAGTATACACTCATGTTACACCATTTAACGGAGTAAGAAGTGTAATATCATTAACTATATCTCTTAAGAGAAAACATTGTCTCTCTCTCTTAAATAGTACAATAAGAGTGTAACATCACAAACTGTGACAGAGGACCCTGAGTCTGGTTTGCCCTCATCGCCAATCTTGTTTCTTAAATTGCACTGTCAAATATTTTTACCATTCAAATATTGTTAGGAAAAATATTATAGTGACATGTAGGTTTGCGAAGAAGCCTAAATTTTTTTTAAAAAATTATTAGTAAGTTCTTCAATAATTTACAAACCTTTTTGAAATAAACTTTCATTTCTGTCTCAAGTAATCTAACCCAGGTCACCATACTAAATTTCTACGCATGAAGATATACAATTCTTGTATGAAACCAAGCCAAAATATCTTCAGGTTTTGTATGAAACCAAGCCACGGATCAATGGGGAACATACCCCTAATATATGTGGTGAATTAGGTAAAACGTCAAGGTTAGGAACTTTCAGTAACTTGCTCTTAATTTTTGTATTCTAAACCATTATTAATTCACTAACTTTAAAGTTTATTATTAGTTTTATTGTAGATTCCACCAAATAAATTTTGTTTTGCGTATAATCTTTCATGCAAAATATTTTATCAGCCTCCCAGTGACCTCCAAACTAAGAAAGATGCAGATATAATAAGAACAAATAGTTGGGTGTAAGAAATTGTGCAGTTCAGCTCCCAAAAAAAAAAAAAAAAAAAAAAAAGGCCTCCATATCAGAATTCAACATAAAAAAGGGCCTCCATATCAGAATCAGAAGATGAATGAGAAGGTAGTCACTGAAAGGTAAAAAGATGATTGCATCAAATTCATCAATGCTGGAAACAGAGGAGTTGGAAAATTACGTGTTTTGACACGTTACATTCTTTTATTTGATGCTACCTTGACTTCTATACACCAAGAACGATCAAGATCCCGTCGTCCACGAGATTCATTCTATTGACAGTCAATGAAAAAAATTAAAACAAAAAAAGACTTCTTAAAAAAAGTAACAAGAATAACCTGAGCTAAATTTTGTGTGTGCCTGTAAAGACCAGAAAAAAAACTGAAAAATCGAAAGGGTTTTTTTTTCATCTTCTTATGCAATTTGAGACTAAATTTGAATTTTCTTAGTCAAAAGAGCAATTGAAATCTATTAAAGAGTAGAATGACCACCTCTATTGCATTCACATACTTGGAAAGTAGCCGCAGAAAAGATCAGCTCCTTTTGCACTTTTCTCTGTCGTGTATAATCCGTCAAAGAGGCCCATTTTAGTCGCATTTTCATTCATTATAATTACTGCTGCCTATTGCACTTTCTAGAGAATTACTGCCTAATGGTCCTGTTGTTTATCAAATTAAAAGGATAAGAAAAACGTTATTAAAAATAGTAGATCTCTAGAAGCATAAATATCCTAGCCACAATTAGGGTGCACATGGATTCGATATCCAACTCGCAAGAGCATTTTTAATTTCAATGCGTTAAATTTGGATCAAGAAAAATGTGGTCCGTATTTGCATCCACTTATAGAGATATTCGCATTTTCGGATATTTACATTATCTGAGTATCTGAAAATAATTAATAGCATATATAGTGGACTAAATTAGTAGGTGTTATCCCACTTAGTCGCCTAAATTATATAATTATCCTTGTGGTGGGTACTAAATATTCCCCTATCAATGCCTAAATTACATAGTTACCCTTATATTTGGGTATGGGTTGGATATCCATGAGTTTTAAAAATCTTAATTCGTATTTATTATGTTCAATAGAGTTTCCGAAAATGATTCATATCCAAAGAACTAGATGGATTAAATCTAAATCGAATCAATCGGATTTTCAGGTTCCTAGATCAACTTGCAGACCCTAGCCACAAATATTCAATTTCATTCCTGGGGATTTTTATGATAATTCGTGAACCGATTAAGCTCCTAGGGTGACACTAAAGGATTCGTACACGATTAGTTGTGACGCCCATATTTGAGGAGCATTTGAGAGTGACCCATGAAAGAAACATAGAATTTGTGAATGAAGAAAGTGAATTAATTCATATCCAAAGTGTTGTGAACAATTCATTAGTACAGATGACAATAATCTTTCATTGGTCCAGGTTACCATGATAATACACTTCTCTCTATCCCTTTTGCATGTTTTATTAAGAGGATATCTTTTGAAGCACTAATTTTAGTGTCCCCATTTTAGTTGTCCATATATGAGAAGACCTTTTCTTTTTCCTTTTATTTTTTTGACAGGTAAAGAGCTTATGTGGCTATGCATTCATTGTAGTTTTGAGAAAAATTGAAATAATTAAGGTGATTGTGTGTAGATAAGTAATAGAATAAACCGTCCAAACCGGGTCCTCAATATGGACAGCCCAAGCGCTTTGGTCAGCAAACCGTCGTAATCCATATCCAAGTGGAAGTTTTTTTTAATAAAATTGAGGAAAAAGAAAAATAAGTGGGAGTCATTTTTCCCTAGACCTTAAGGAACATGGTGTCACGAGCATTTTATGTCTCGTCTAAATGTGTGTTTGTTATCATTTTGCCACTTCAACAAGGAATCCCCCAAAACGAACCGCTTTAAAAGAAAATTTTGGTGGTAGGTCACGACACAAATAACTTTTTTTTTTTTATCGTCAATAATATCCTATCTTACTCTTAATCTATTTTATGAGGAGGTTTAACTAAATATAAAAAAATTGCTCGAGACTAAACTACCGTCGAACCAAACGAGTACATTATGTCCCAATTTAAATTTTTTATGAAAAATAGAGTTCGAACGATCTCCCACTCCACTTAACCTTTAAAGGCTAGTTGGTGGCCAACCCAACTTAGTTGGGTTAGTTTCCGAGACAATTAGTCACTCTTATTGTTTTAATGTGATCTACATTGAAGTTGTAAATTTGAAATTAAAAAAAATAAAAATTTGAAGTAAATTTTCATATCGATCCACATTAAAATTAAGTTATTTAAGTTATAAATCGATTTTGTATATTTTTTAAAAAATTTTTTCCTTTCTGTGGATTGCTTCCTACATGTTCTTGTCAAGAATGGTTGTCATAGCCAACCATAGACTCTAGTGACTCTTTTTTTTATTATTTATTTTCCAGTTAATCTTTCTAAAAAAGTTTATTAGGTAAAGATATGGACATTAGAGATTACGACTTATGCTTTCAGAGCACGTTTATCCAGCTAGCCTCTGATTCAAAAAATAGAAGTGGAATACTTCAATTATAATATTGAAACAAGTGGTATCAACGTTTGTCAAATTTTATTTATTTATTTATTTTGTAATTACAGTGGCTCGGACACTCATGATCATCTACAAACCTTAAACAAATGAACAGGCTTTCAAATTCTTGTTATATACCACTGTTGTTGATAATTCGTGACTCCTTTTCTTTAACGTAAATTAATCAGTTATATTATATTTTTCATGCTTGATGACTTCTATAAAAACTGGTAGATATATGAATTGTCTATATAGTACAATGAACATTGTCCAAATATTTTCATTGACAAAAGTAGTTTTTCGGATTTTTTTTAATATTCTTCTTCCAACATTATTGGGGAAAAAAGAATAAGTGTAATGAAGTTTGAGTAAAGTTTGTCATAATTATGTAGACCTTTTCTTTGATTTTTAGAATTATGCTCTTGTCTCTTGTCATTTTCAATAAATAGTTGTTTTTTACCTCATATTCCAATTACAATGATCTCACTATCATTCTTATTTTTTGAGGATAAGAAAGAAACAATGATCTTACTAGTTTATAAAACTTGCAAAGAGAACTGAAATTACAGACAAATTTTTTGTCAGAAATTTAAAAACATGATGCGATAATTTAGAAAGGTGGTGGAAATTTGCTTTATATTTGGGATAAACATCAACTGAGTCTAATGCAATTCGCCAAAGAAGAAAAAGAATATATAAAAAATGTTGCTCTTTTTCATGTCATCAAGAAGTTGCTGCCTCAATGGCCTCAACCAGTCAGCTATATCCTAAAAGAGGAAATTGCTACGGTATAATCATGATTCGTGTCAGCCCTGGGGCGACCATTTAATCAATTCCACCTTGATATAGCTAATTATGTTTTTCTTCATGATTGTGGTCTAAGCCAATCATGGAAGCATCAATTTACAATATGATAGTAAATAATCTCAACATATTGCTAATCATGTTCTTTGTCAATTTGAACATCTATTGAGATTTCCTTAGAGAATTATCAGATATAAGCATGATATTATGCATTCACCAATGGTTGTTTTTTAAGTGTTTTTTAAAAAATATTACTGTAGCAGTTTTAAAAAGTTTTCTTGATAAATATGTTTTTGAAATTAAAAGTTAGTTGCAAAATATGTATAAATTTTTTAAAAACATATTTATAAAAAACATAATCAAACAAACGGATCTTTGACAGTGTTCTTTCTCTCTCTCTGGTTTATTTACTTTTTGGTTTTAATTGGCGAAATATTTGTCCTTCTACATAGCGCAGAACATACACAAGATTTCGTTTGATTTGCATTTTTTGGAGAGTTCTTTAAAAAGATCATCACAGTAACACATTTTGTACAAGAGCACATTTAAAATAAAATAGTGACTAGAAAATGTGTTTGAGAATTATTTCTAATTTTCTTTTTGGAGTAATATTCCATCCAAACAAACTTATTCAGCTGTAGTAACAAAGAACAACTTGACAATAGCATTTTACTTTTCTCTTGAAGCTTGAATTATTCAAATTCGTTTGAAAATGGAAAGAGAACTGTTTCACCATGTTTGTAGTTTATTCTATATCAATTATCATGATACTAGTTTATTCTATAACAATTATCATGATACTGAGGAAAACATAATTGGGCTGCCTGGTTTGACATTTATTTGGCTGGATTTGATAGTTAAAGATTTGGAGGAGAGAAAAGAGGTCTTGAGAATATAATTGGGTTACTATGGGTGCTCCATTAGTTTAGTGGATTCAGCACAGAAGACAAATTAAGGGGACAACTCGTTGTCTTAGTTGAGAAATAAAGTTAATTCATACAAAACTCGAGTGCTAAAAAGACTAGAGTTCATGTGGTCTAGCTTAAGAGCTTTTCACATTTAATTTGTGGTTTACAATTCCGGCTATTTAAGATTGATTATCCTTAATATTTGCAGCCTGTGGAAGAAAAATAAGTTAATTTATACTGCTTGTATAAATTTTAGTGCAATTCTTGAGTAGTGCCGTTGAAAAGTTTTAACTGATGGCGCTAGAGACTAAAAAATAAGCGAGACAAATGCAAGCTCAACTAAATACTTCTGCATTATAGTCACATGTCATGAATAGATTGTATAATTTCCTAGATTTTTTACATGTTATAGGCAAAATCACAATTAGATCAAAAGTAAATTATTTATTTTCTTTTTGCTCCCTATGCTTTTCCATATTTTTTATCTTATTCAAAGTGACAAAATTCAGAAAAATAAGGATAACTTCTTAACAATAATAAAAAAGGGATATTATGAGAGTTAATTTGTCATTTCCTCACTAAAAGAAAATTGAAATTTCACTAAATTTATCAATTTGAGGAAGTCAAGATACATAGCAGCTCTTTTAAGTGCATTAATATGCCGCCAAATACCTAAAAATTCGTTAGGTTCATGTCCTTTTTGGCCGCAAAACTGAGTACATACATACACATTTTGTCACTCCTAAGATAAAGGTAGGGTGACCCATTCAATTATTTCTGCGCAAAAACACATCAGAGGGTCGTATGATTTCAAGACCTTATAGGCATATGGACCACTGACTTCCTTTGTTCCATTCTGCCCAGCCTGTTTGGTTTGCAAATTCTAGTTTCCATAATAGGAGGTGAAGAAATTATATATGCTAGTACTTGTATACCATCATGTTAGATAATGAAAACGGTGAAACCCCTCTGCATTCTTCTGCATTTTGATAAGGTTCGAGAGAAAAGAATTGCATTCTCAAGTAGGATTGTAGGAGATGAGTTTATATACACCACAGTTGCTAATAATATAAGCTTAGTATATTGCATTAGAAGATAAAGCTGACTTATACACAACTGGTTTTGGTTATAAAGAAAACAGATTATTGTATCTTACATTTAATTAAGTTCTTTCAAAGCATAAAGAAAAATATAAAGATCCCATGATGTAATAGTTTAGAGTAAACATGTTTTAACTGTGTTTATTTAGGTAGAATAAATAATATACACGAATCATTTATGTATGTGAATAATAAATCATTTTAATTTACTTCAATCCCTGGGAACGTAAATAATAGGGAAATTCCAAATCAAAGTGCAAGTATATGGTGGGTTGGAATTGCAAATGCTATGACTGAAGAAATATAGGACCCAAGCCCAACAAAAATCTAACCGAAAGCGAGGAACATGTCGCATATAATCCCATTTAAAATTTAGAGTCTCACTTGAATTGAAAAAAAAAACGAAAAAAGAAAAAAACAGAATTTCATTTACGAATATGCCTTAGGCAAGAAAATGATGAACACTATAATAATATGTTATGTGTAATGATTCATCCATAGATAAACTCACACAGAATCTTGGTACTAAATAGAATTGAACCTTTTTTCTCAAAAAAAAAAAAAAAAAAGAATTGAACCTTTGAAGCAGCTTTGTTTTGGTTTTTGTTTTGGGGCTGCTTACCAGCCTAAAAGTCACAAGGGGAGACAATAGAAAGAGTTGCGGATTCCATTATAAGAAGGTCCTAAAACATCAAAACATATAGGACACTGACCCTACTCTTGTGGAGAAATGAGTTGTTCATCCACATGCAGAATATTGGGATGAAGCTTTTCTTGAATTTAAGGGCATTTACATAATGCAAAGAAAGAAAGAAAGAAAACAAGCAAACATGTGATCAATTATTAGCGAAGAACCATGGAGAATTGCACTATTCATTGCCAACGCGAAAGGGAACAAAGGCTGGGCAGATGGCCATGTTTGCATGTGCTTTGAAAGTGTTCTACATATTGGCATTTTGAGAGGTGGAAATTAATGCAATTAATCATTTGTCTTTTATGGTTCTGACTTTCTTTTTTTTTTCTTTTTGAATTTCTTTAGAAGGGGAAGGCCTTTTCCGAAGACAAAAAGTCTACGAGGAATAACAATAGATTTTTTTTTTGGATAAATTCTACACTATTACAATGGAGGTGAGGAATTGGTGTTGGATAAAATTTGAACCCGCTGTCATAGAACTCTAATGTTCGACCCTTTATTCGTTCCCAAAATAACAATAGATAAATAAGCATTCGTTTTTTAAGATGTAGAGTAAAGATTATTTTACTTTCTAGCCCATTTTAATTATTATTCGTCCTTGCATTTGCCTTTTTTGAATATAAGGCCAATAATTTGGACGAATTAGAAGGGAACGCAAATGGGCGCTAAGAGGTCATTGAAGCATGAACCGGAAAGAGGACTGACTGTTAAGGCTTAGGCCCAGATGTTTTCGTGTATCTGGGCCAATGAAAAAGATGAGGTTAGGCAATTTTACATGGACTACAAAGTTTTTATCGTTGCCGTGGGCCAGCTTTGAAATGGGAAGCAACAAGCAACAATAGTGGCCTTTCTGCGTTGCATATTTTGCACTACAACTGTTTACCTTCCACCAAGCGGAATGATATTGCACGATAACTTAACGAAATGCAATTGTCAGAAAGCAGCAAATTTTGAGGGTTAAAAGATGTAATCATTTGATTGATAGAGAAAGGTTATGACGAAAACAGCTTATCAACATGTTACCTGAATTGAACTCACAAAATCATTTAACTTTTGCATTTGTTCTGCCTAATTTTGTTTACTACCGTAGATAGAATGATGTACAACGATATGCAGTTTAATTCAGTTTCTGAACTTTAGAGAGTACGTTAATGTGATCAGTCATAATTCAATTCTGATTGGAGTCAACTTTAGGGGAGATGTTTTATGTAGAGCGAATTAATACACTGCTTTCTTACACTAAATTGGGCACCACAAAAACTTTCTTGAACCTCTAATGATAAAAGGTGTTATAGCATTAACAAGTATGTCCCAAAAAGTAAGGGATACTTGGAGACAATTTAGGCCTTTGCTAACTTACGTGTAAGCTTTCAGTGGCACCCTAAGCTACAATACTTTTTTTTTTTTATGCATATATTGTTGCCCAGATAAGATCTTTATTCATATAAGTTGGTCAATTCTTCTCAAAAAAAAAAAAAAAAAGTTGGTCAACCTATTCAAGATTTTGATTCTTGTTTTAGTAACAAGTAGCAATGGGACATCTAGGCACACAAATAACTCCACGAGACTTGGTGCACTAGGTTAACTCCAATGTCATTAGGCAAGTCATTCCCTGACTGCGTGAATTTGTTTATAAAATGAACTGAAAAATAGAACTCATTTTTTGACCCCTTTTTCTAGTAGGATTTCTTGCTATTCAATCCATGGTGGAGTTGATTTCCTGTTGACAATTTAACTATGTCATGGAAGAAGAAGAAGAAAGGAAAAATTACAAGTAAAAAGTGATGATTTTCGCTTTCGAAAATAGAAACATAAAACACTTTTTTGATACGCAAGCGTGGATGAAATCAAATCTCCTTCAGCTGCCAAGTATTTCGTGCCACCATACCTAAAAGACCAAGGAACAATATGGCTCAAAGATTTACTAGTAAAACTAGAGTATTATTGCATTGAGTTGCGTCTTTGACTTATTAGCTAGTGGAGGACAGCTTATCATATGTTTTTTTTTTTTAAAATTAGAACCATATTCTTTAAACATTACTTAAACAAGCATTAGAATAAGAATGCTTTAATTCATCTAAAAATCTTCTAAAAAGAAGCGATCCAAATGAAGCATTTAATTTATTAAAATCGGGTGATGGATGTTGACTATCGGCCGTCCCATGATCACGAGAATGTTGGAAAAGTAGGTTTAGTCACGTTCAGACTATAGCTAAGAGTCTCATGAACCATTAATGCTTTCGAGCTGGCGCATATATTCATTCAACCATGTAGAGGATTAAGATTGATGAAGATGGGACTAATCTGACTATAATCCGACTCTCGTGGTTCATGAACCAGCCCTATCTTCAAAATAGCTTTGTTTGGGAATCAACAGAGGGTCGAGCGATTAGAGTTCTACGACTCCATCTCAAAGGTCGGAAGTTCGAATTTCATTAACACTATTTTTTTCTCCAATGTGATAACATAGGTTTGCTCTTAAAAAAAAAAAAAAAAAGGCTCTGTTTGTGTTGTATAATTATTTTAAAATATTTGTCATACATTTTTATTGCTTAATCTTTTATATTTCTAAACTCTCGCATACGTCATATGCCACAATTTTATCATTCTAATTATATTTTAAAAACATACAATTCAAACACAGCCACTGGATTTTATCATTCGAAAAATCACTATACCTTTTTTTGTCAACGAGTAACATTGCGTATTGAAATTGGACATAAGATAACTTATGATGAAGTTTTTGTATCCAAGAAAAGCATAAATTATATTGAGATGGATGCAGATGAAAAGTAAGAGCTCCATTTCGGACTAGAACATTATTAAACACATGAGAAACAACAGCCAAATTCCAAATGCTCTAAATGCTTTTCAGGACGTGTACTGTTCTTTTCAGCGGTACTAAATGAAAAAGATTCTCATTTCTTTCATCCCCACCATATTTCCGAGACATGATGTTCCTTTTGCGCTTTTTCTATCTTGCCACGTGAGACCATCATTTCTTCTTTGTTGAATAAGGAATGAATGTTTCTTGGTTTATTGCACTTGAAGAGATATCTAACACTAATAATTATTTGTCCATCGAGTCATGATTCTAGTCCTTGAGATCTCCTCTCACTATATAAAAAAAAGATTTTTTTTTTCATTTTTAGTACCCAAAATACCTCATATTAATCTCTTGATTTCATATGGGAAAAAAAAACAAAGAAAATAAGGGGCAATTCAAACATGTTCAACATCTCATTAAATATATACATGATTAATCACTTTTTAACTATATTAAGTTTTGTATGTGTGCGCGTGTGCGTGTTTTTTTTTTTTTTTTAAACATGTCTCTATTAAACTGTTAAAACAACAAAAAAAGAATATGAATGTGTCTACATCCAGAGGGAGTCAGGCAACTCAGATTTGGAACAAAATGCATAAGTGGTTGGCAATAAAGTTAATAAGCAAGAATAGATGCATATGTAGCCATCATTCTGACTTAAACCCTTACGCAATTAAGGGCATACAAAATTGGAAAAGCAAATTGTGCTTATTTTGGTATCATGCTTTTGATTTTGCATCCATAGCATGGCATTTTTTTAATCCAAATCCACAGTGAAATATTTTGACTTTTCATCCTAAAGTAGTATTCCTTTTCTCTTTTAGGTCCCATAAAGGATGGAGTAATTCTTTTAGAAGCTTCGCCCCCTTCACTTTAAATAATTAATCCTGCTTTCAGCAACGTGTCTATATACGAATCATATTACATGGCCACAAATAAATAGTAATAGTAATAGTATTAAATGGCAATTTATCTATCTTTTTGCTTAGCAATACTGGCAGCTATTGATGACCCCATTATAACGAACCTCCCTCCATATTAAATTCCAATGCAGCATATGATTCATGTGTTGCATCCAGGGATATGAGGTAGCCAGGGATGGAATTAGAATTTTGGATATGAATAGACAACATGGATATATATATATATATATATATATATATGTGTGTGTGTGTGTGTGGTGTGTATCAGAAAAATAACGCAAAATTTTATGTCGGGGGTAAATTGTAACATGTATATTAAAGTATTATATATAAATCAATATTCAAATTGATATTTAACTTATAATGATAAAACTACTGTACCAATGATTTCTAATTTTTATAGCGAGTACAGATACTATTTTGGTTAATCATATATTTTCCAACCTTCTACTCTCCCTCTCTCTCTCTCTCTCCCTCTATATATATATATATATATATTATATACATCTATATATATATAAAAGCATGAATGACCTTAATTGATTTAACATTTAACATTTAATGTATTTCCTAAAATACTCTTATTTTTTAAGTTATAGTCACATTAAAAAAAGGATACTAATGGAACTACAAAAAGTAGATTAATTGAATCCTAATCAAACTCAATCTTCTTTTAAAAGTCTTAGAAACCTTTTACAAGTATAAATTTAAATTAGATTTTTTTAAAAATATATATTTATTGTTTAGTATAAAAATTTATATTTTCCTCTTGTATAATATATTTTTAATTAATTTGTATAAATTTAAATTTTATGACCTATAAACAAATTAAAACAAGAAGTATTTTAGCAAAAAAATAAGTAGGCAAAACACTGAAAGAGAAATCATTTTTTGAATATTTTGAAATAAAATTAATTTTATATTTTTTAAATTTAAATTTATGGTTGATATTTTAGCACTTAATGTATTTGTTTAAATATCCTTATTTTTTTAAGTCTAATCACATGAAGAATGGACATTCACGAAAACATAAATAGTTAGATTAATAAAGTTCTAATGAATTTCAACATTCACTCAACTGTTTTTGAAGTCCTTTTACAATAAATTTAATTTAAATTTAAATTAATAAAAATACAAAAAATGCACAAAATATACAGTAAAAGGAATAAAAGTCCTTCTCACGAATAAAATTGGAAAGGAATATAATCCAAAACTGGAAAACTGCCTACTATGCATTAGTTTAAATATCATTACTATAATAATAAAACTTTACATTGTTTAAAGAAATATTATATTTACATATAGTAAAAATTATATCATGGTTGATCCAGAATTTTTAAAAGTTATGAGAGTAGAAGCCAGCCTGATATGTAGTTGGTCAAAATATGAAAACTTTTTTTTTTTGTTCTTTAGTTAAATTATTTTTATATTTATCTCAATCATTATTTGCATATAGATGATTAAACTTGGCACCTTTTTTTCAGTTTTAAATTCACAAAAAAAGCTTGTTTTTTGTTCACAAATAAAAAAGAAAGCAAATTGCATGTTAGGAGTATAAAGTTAGATAGAAATAACCACACCCTTGTTAAATCAAAATTAATAGAAAACAAAACAAGGGAATATTTAAAATTTTCCTATCTAATTTTTTATTTTTGATTTAATGGATACTTTCTTGATTAGGCAGGAGCATTTCTTTAATTTATCTTTCATATTAAAACAAAAATAATATCTTAATTTTAAATTTTTTATTCAAAAATTATTCTCAGTTATTACATAATAAATCAATTAAATTATTAGCTAGAAACAATCGCTCAAATATTATTAAGAATGCACTTTATGTTACCTTACTTTAAAATGCCATAAAGTAAATAGCATCGTGCCAGGAAAAATGAAAAATTTTACGTTTAATTCACCCACACTAACTTGAAAATCAAATGCAAAATTAGTTAATCAAAATTCTAAACTTTTGAATCCCATTAAAATTTAAATTTAAAAGATGTAATAGTTAGTGTGTAGATTAAATTTAAAATCATAAAGATAAAAATAAAATCATTCTACCATGCATTGGTCAACGTGAATTTGAAGCAAAAATCATTTTAAAAATTTCTATACTATTATACCTTAAATTCATTTAACACAGCTACTTTGTTGCCTTTCTTTACTATGATTTCATTTATAAAAATTGAAAATAACAACTTTAGCATATTAAATCTAATATAAAAACTAACTATTATTACACTACCTTACAAAACTATTGAAGTAACATCCCATGGACTAAGAGGCAAGAAATTTTTTTTAATTAACCTTGATTGAAAAAATCTGAACAATACCTAAACTGAATACAGAAAATGGTCCAGAATGGATGGATTTAGAATTTAGGTGAATTACTTGATTACGATTTTATTATTTGAGAAATTTCATATTTTTTGATTTTGTAATCACATTAGTACATTAACATAAAAAAATAATATTAGAAACCTAAACACAAAGTGTCCTACCCAATTACTTTAAAACCAAAAAATATTATGAATATAAATAAGTCAATGTTTCAAGAGACTTAGAATTAAATTTAAGAATATACGCCCACTATAAAGAGTCATCAAAAATTGAAATTTTAAAACATAAAACCTCATTTTTGCAAAAGGGTCATCATGTAGAACAAGGTTTCAAGATATGTTTAATCATTAAAACTTCTTTATTTTAGAAATATATGATTTTTTTATTTAACATAGCATGAGGTTTTGAATTTAGCATTGTGAATTTGAATCAATTTTTCTAACAACTCAATCAAGGTAGTTGGACAAATATTTATCAAATTTTAATGTGAAAGTTAATTAGTGTTTAAACTCTATTTAGTATTAAAATGCTTATGTTTTGATAACATACAAAGTAACTAACTAATTATGAAAGGGTTCGATCAAAGAAAAGTATGTAATTTAGCTAACGAATGCATTAGGGTACTGGTTAAGTAAACTCTCAAGCATTAATTATTCAAAAAATGAAGTTAATTAAAAAAAGTATCTAAATATAAGAGTGTTATAAATATGAGTTTATGCATTATATACAAAAAATTTTGTAGTTTTAAATTTTCATATAACACAAAATTGAGGCATATCTTATTTCTTAGACTTGAAGAGAAAAAGGAAAAAACCAAATCGACAGAAAGTGGAGGTGAGAAGTTCAACACATGTAAATGCATTAATTTTTTCAATAAATATAAAGTACAAGATTTTGCAAGTCTCATGAGGATATAGTTATGAACAAATTTCAAAACTCATTATTCTCACAATATATGATATTTTAATTGACACTGAGAATTTATATATACTTATTACACAAGTTTGTGAGTTTGGCGAATAACACTTAATGATTCTATTAAGTAATCAATTATGTCAGTGTATATGACAAAGTCAAATAATCAATAATATTAATTCATAAAATAAGAATTTCACAAAATGTATCTATCAATTATTTAAGATCATTAAAATTAGTCAAATTTAAGGAAATCATATATTAAAGAGTGCTTCATTATAAATAAATTGAAAGTGTATCATTTAAATATTTGAAAGAAAGAATTGGATAATTAGTTTTTAAATATATATGTGTGTGTGTGTGTGTAAAAAATATAACACAAAATGATATTAATTTTTAAGAACATGGTATACACAGAGATGTAGTTTTTAAGAAAATAAAACATAACATATATTTTAAAATATTTAGGTGCTCAATTTTTTTATGCTTAAAGCATAGAAGAAAGAGATGAATATTACCAATTAGGTGGAAATAAGATAAAATTTATGATAAAGATAGAATAAAATAGTAACAAAAAATAACCTAACTAAATAAGATAAGTCATCACAAGATTGCAAATGTTATGCCAAAAAAAAAATTGTACATTTTTATTGCATAATCAATCCAAACAAATGATATAACTTAGTTAACTTATAAATTTTACACAATAGTAGCAATATATTTGTATGCAACAAGTGAGGGCCATTTTTAAAATAATTCATTATCCGAGAGTTAGAATCACTAGACTTATGTGTGTCTTTACAAAGTATTTATATTACCAATTTAACATGTAAATTGTCCTTATTTGATATATTCATATGATAAAGTTGTCATCATTCTTATATACATGTTAGATTTGTTAAAAAAAGAAATCATAATAAACCAATTTAAAATGAGTAAAAGTATCAAAAAAAAGTTCATATAGGACCTAAAGTGATTTAACAATTAATGTATTTCCTAAAATACCCTTATTTTTTAAATTATAGTCACATTAAAAAAAGGATACTAATGGGACTACAAAAAGTAGATTGATTAAATCTCAATCAAACTCAATCTTCTTTTAAAAGTCTTACAAATCTTTAGCAAGCACAAATTTAAATCAGATTTTTCAAAAATATATTTATTGTTTAGTATAAAAATTTATATTTACCTCTTTTATAAAATATTTTTAATTAATTTGTATATAAATTTAAATTTCATAATCTAAACAAAAAAGTATTTTAGCAAATAAATAAATAAATAAATAGGCAAAACACTAAAAGAGAAATCCTTTTTTAAATATTTTGAAATAAAAATTTTAAATTTAACTTTATGTTTGATATTTTAGCACTTAATGTATTTCTTTAAATACCCTTATCTTTTAAGTCTAATCACATTAAGAATGAACATTTACAAAAACACAAAGAGTTAGAATAAAGCCTCATTTAGAAATATTAATTTTGATACAACTATGTTAAAGTCTCATTTGATACTTTATAGGTATAATAGAAATGTGTAAAATTATTAGTCAATTTATCAAAAGCTTAGGGATTTCAAGTACAAAATAATAAGAAGTTACCTTTTATATGATAACAATTTAAAATTTTCAAAAGATTTCATAATTTCTTTTGGAAGGATATTTTAAAAAAGACCATCATTATGCCAAAAACTTTCTTTTGCTATTGGAGACATTCATCTATTCTATTCAAATTCTTTTAGAAAAGAAAATAATATGTGAAGCTAAGAAAAACTTGGGATTCTTGATCAAATATTACTCACGACATCCACATCAAAGGTTTCAATTAAAGAGAATTTGTAGCTCAGATTTACGTGTATTGTTCTGTCTATAAATATGTTACTAAATATAAATATGTTGTCCAAAAAAAGTTATTTCATACAAGAAAATTTACATAGAATTTTGAAGTTGGAAATAAAATAAAGGGAATGAGATATCTTGCATCAATAGAATTATTCCGTTTGTTGACCTCTTTTCTTTAAAGTTATGTGTCTGCATTTTGAGTTTTCACAAAAAAATAAGCAACATTATTTGTTAATAGAACTTATAAACGTGCAAAGCACGTGCCCCATTCCTAGTACATATATATGTGTGTGTGTGTGTGTGTATGTATGTATAAAATTCTTGCATGAGCTGTTTCTTTTGTAAAACAATAATAAACTACCAATTTAATGATGTGCTCTTCTTCTAATCAAGAAAATTTAGATATTAGAATAGTGATTAACAGAATGAAAATTTATCCTTATTTATTTTGTTTCTTATGATTAAAAAAATATCTCTAGATTTATTCAAATTATTTGATTTTATCCTATATTAGGTACATAAGCACTTAGGCTATTGGAGGACCTAAACAAAGTAAAATGAGGAATGGAAAAATCTTAAAATATATTAATGGGGCAAGAAGATAAAAATTATTATTCAAATTCAAAGAACAAAATAAAATTTTCAAAATTTTTTAGGGGGCAGCTGCCGCTCTCTTCTCACCAAGATACATCATGCTATAGTGCCATTGTGCCGATAGTTTCAAAAACAAATGATAATTTTTATCAATTGAATAATTAATTTTATTATAAAAATAAAAATAAATTATTATAATGAAAGTCAACACAACATTATCCAAGCACATGGACAATGGTTCACTGATCACATTATTTCGATAGGCCACACAAATTTTCTCCAAGGAAATGGTGCTTTTTCCACCAACTTCACATTCCCAGGAAAATGAAAAATTATCGATAGATACTATCTTTTTTTATAACCTTAGCATCAGGCTATATTACTAGCATTATCTTTAATGGAAAACCTTGGAATTTCCTTAAGCAAACAAAGGACTACCAAAATAATCAACCAAGAAATCATAATATTCCAATGATGTAGGGGCCAGAGGGCCAGACCATTCTGTAATCAACTGATCAAGCATATGGTGCAATAGAGTGCACCACTTTGTAATGATTTGATTTTGTCCAACTAAAAACAGCTACTGCTCTCACTAAATTCATGAAATTGGCTCCTACCAACATGAGCAAGAGGACGATAACATGACAAGTGCCCCTCAGTTCTCTGAATCCATCAACAATTGTGTGGCAATGGCTGCATCTCTTTCCTTGACATTATGATGAACTGAGGCAAAAATATGAAAATGCATCCCCTGCTGGCATCAATTCCTTTGTTCTAGGGTATGCTGATGCAGACCCTTTATCAGTTATTTCATTTCCTTAAATCCAAAATAAATTTTACCATGAAAACATGAAAATCTGTTCACAATCAATGATTGGAACTTATCATGACGAAGAAAAATTAAGTTTCATTTCCAAAAACAGGAAAATCATATTCAGAAGTGTGACTCATGTTTTGAGAAAAGCACAACATTTATTGCATTGATGTAATAAAAATTACTTTTTGGTTTTTGTTATTGTCCTTTTCGTTTTATCGTTTATAACATTTCAATTACGTTTTCCTTCAGTCCCTAGCATCATTTTAACCTAACTGGCAATGGAACACGTAAGGATCAATGATTTTGTCTAAATTCATTTTGAGACGAGGGAACTGAGGACCACCTCTTTCTTGATTGATAAAGATTAGGTAAACAACAGATTTGTAAGCTGAAGACTTGGAAGCACATAATAGAGAGAATAGAAAGATCAGTACCGTGTCCATACAAGAATTTTTTCAGTGAGATGCGATGCCAAATTATCAATATCTTTTTATCTTGTATTTTTTTTTTTTTTTTTGGCTAAAGATAGGAGTCGCTGCCAGTGCATGCTGGAAATATATTAGTTAAAATAACCTTTTTGGAGGATTTTGACTTTTATTTTTAGATGAGATAAAGATAAAGAAAATGAAGAAAAAACCAAGAAAAGCAGTTCAACATCTCTTTCATTTAGGGCAACCATTTTTTGCCAAATCCATTTACACTACATCACGGTTCCCCCCATCCACGGTTTCAGAAATCAAACAATTTTGTCTCTGAAGAGAGAGAGAGAGAGAGAGAGAGAGAGAGAGAGAGAGAGAGAGAGAGAGAGAGAGAGAGAGAGAGAGAGAGAGAGAGAGAGAGAGAAATAGTCTACAAGTTGTCATTGCCTCGTATATCATTATTTATTTGGCCAAAAAGAAAAAAAAAAGAATTTTTTTTTGTTTGTTTATGCTCCCAATTCAATCTATATCTTTTTTGGCTCATTCTGTATCGAAAATCTGCTCATGCTTTCTTTTTTGGCTTCTTATGTTTTCAAGATCACCCTCACATTAGTACTTTTGCATCAGGGCCCGAACGGTTACCCCAATCTCGGTGGTTTATGGTGAAAATGTAGACGCATGCCGACAGAAATATTTGTACAGTTGACGTATATAATTTGGCTAGAATGTACATCTTCTTTTCTTGTATAGATACATACTAATTTGATCCACAAAATAATGTATATGTGTGAATAGTTGAAGGGCAATCATTTAGCCCTTGAGTTGATGCTAGCATTTCAAGAATCCTGTTTTATTTTCTATTTTTTACTTTTTGTTTTATCCCCCCCGAGGTGGGTTCTGGTACCCCACCCATTGACCAACCCGTGCCGATGCTGTTCATTCTTGCAATTGGCCAACCATCTTTATATATGTATGTGTTGTTCATCTAAAATTATGCAATCTTTTACTCATAGAGAAAAGGATACATACATGGGCGAGGCAAGAATGACCAGTAGTAATAGCAGAGGCCATGGTGGAGGCACTAGGGCTATCCCATTTGCCGTTCACGTTGTTCGAGGACGATGGTTTTCACTTTTTGCATCCTTTCTAATCATGGCTGGAGCTGGTGCAACTTATCTTTTTGGGGTGTATTCTAAAGACATCAAGTCCTCTCTTGGGTATGATCAAACGACGCTCAATCTTCTAGGCTTCTTCAAGGACCTTGGTGCAAATGTTGGAGTCTTATCAGGCCTTATTGCTGAAGTAGCTCCAACATGGCTTGTGCTATTGATTGGTGCAGCCTTGAATTTTGGAGGCTACTTCATGATATGGCTAGCTGTCACTAGAAGAATTGCTAAGCCAAAAGTTTGGATGATGTGCATCTACATATGTTTAGGAGCCAATTCTCAAAATTTTGCCAATACAGGTGCTCTTGTTACTTCAGTTAGGAATTTCCCAGAGAGCAGAGGAATCATGATTGGCCTGTTGAAAGGTTTCACTGGACTCAGTGGAGCTATCTTGACACAAATATACTTGGCTGTTTATGGTAATGATTCCAAGTCTCTTATTCTTCTTATTGCTTGGCTTCCAGCTGCCTTGTCTGTGGTTTTTGTGTATACCATTCGAGAAATGAAGGTTGTTAGGCAGCCAAATCAGCTGAGTCTGTTTTATCGGTTCCTATATGTGTCAATTATGCTTGCATTGTTTCTTATGTTTATGACCATACTTGAAAAGGCAGTGGCTTTCTCACAAGCAGCTTATGCTGGAAGTGCAACTGTGGCATGTGCCTTGCTCTTTTTTCCTTTGCTGATTGCCATTAAACAAGAGTTGCTAATATGGAGGCAAAAAAACCATCCCATTACTTCTAGTCCCTCAGTGTCTATCGAGAAACCGATAGAAATTGAGTCAAAGCAGACATCAGCAGCTCAATCTTCAAGCAAAAATATTGATGAGAATCAGACATCACTGTGGTACCAAAACATCTTTAACAAGCCAGAGAGAGGAGAAGATTACAGTATCCTACAAGCCCTTTTGAGCACCGATATGCTCATTCTGTTTTTCGCAACTTTCTGTGGGCTTGGATCAAGCTTAACTGCAGTGGATAACATGGGACAGATAGGCGAATCATTGGGATATCCCACAAAAACCATCAAGTCCTTTGTTTCACTTCTCAGCATATGGAACTTCTTTGGAAGAATCTTTGCTGGATTTGTCTCTGAAACTCTTCTTGTCAAGTACAAATTTCCTAGGACTCTTATGATGACATTAGTCCTACTCTTGTCTTGCATCGGCTATCTCCTCATCGCCTTTCCTTTCAGCGGCTCAGTTTACATTGCATCAGTTATAATAGGATTTGCATTTGGTGCACAACTGCCACTGCTTTTTACAATCATTTCTGAGCTTTTTGGCCTAAAATACTACTCCACATTGTTCAATTGTGGACAACTGGCTAGCCCTCTTGGTTCATACACCCTAAATGTGAGGGTCACTGGACCTCTGTATGATAAAGAGGCATTGAAGGATCTCGCGAGGAGGGGAATGACTAGATCATCAGTTAAAGAATTGATTTGCATTGGACCTCAATGTTATAGGGTGCCCTTTATCATATTGGCTAGCATTACTTTCTTTGGAGCTATTATTTCACTGATTTTGGTTGCCAGAACTAGAGAATTTTACAGAGGTGACATTTACAAGAAATTCAGAGATGCAGCAGAGGCAACTGATGACACAGAAATGACATTGCCAACCTCCAATAAGGCCACTTCTAATAAGGTCAAGAAAGAGGAACAAAAATGATGGAAGCATTGATCGGACTTGATGCATGTATCAATTTGGCAATCATTCTGGAGATTTGTTAGTTCTGATTTGGTTGCCAAAAAAGTAAAGGAAGTGATTATGCTTTTACTTATTTCCCCTACCTTTTGGCAAAGGTGGAAAATATCAATGCCAACATCTCTAGATAGGCAATAAATTTTTGCCTTTAGTAACACGTTGCTGTTTCTATGTTCCAGGCCATGAGGTTCATCTTGACCCCAACTTCCTTCCTTAATCCTAAAAGAAGAGGAAATGTACCGGATAGAGTTCATCCAGCTCAAACATATGCAGTTAAATTGTTCAATCTGTTCAAAAGGAAACCTTTTCAAGATTCTGTCCAAGATCAAGCTGATCAATTTAATTATAAATTGGTCAATATAAGCAACAGTTGATCTGATGAACCGATTTTTTTAAAACTTTTGCAGTCTTTTTAATTAATTGAATATAACAAATTGGATTTGAAAAATAGATAACAATTAACTGACTTGTGATTAATTGAGTCGCGAGTCTGGGTTTCGAAACCATTGATTGGGTCACAAGTCTGGTTTCTGAAACCATTGGTTCAAGAATTAAAACAATTAAAGAATAGAAGCAACATTAGCGGGAAGGCGATGGCATCGGTGGAGTTTATCGAAATGCGAGTCACCATTTGTCTGTTTGTTAGCAGTCTTTCCGTCAAGTTGTTTGGAATTTTTGTATTATAAGCGGGGGTCGTTCACACTTCCACATGGACAATTCACTATTGCATGCCAATATACCACCATGATCAGCTGTCTCCCTGCGCATGTGGGTGAAGGTGGCCAAGTTCTCCAAGCAACAAAATATGGCACCAAATTGGAATTTCTCAACATTAAACTGTTTATTCTTTCTATAATATGTGAAGCTAAGTTGTCCTCTTTAACAGCGACTTCACCGAAAGTTACTTTACATCTCCACCCTTGTCCGCGTCTTTTTCTTGTTTTTTTCTTACATTTTGCAACTGGGAGTCAGTGCCTTGTCCGCGTCTTTTCTTGTTTTTTTCTTACATTTTGCAACCGGGAGTCAGTGCCTTGTCCGCGTTTTTTTCTTGTTTTTTACTTATTCTGTCCCATTTTAATATGTTTACAATTTTTTTCACACAGTTTAAAAAAAAATTAATTAATTTTATTGAAATAATAAATTAACGTATGATATTCTTAAAATATCCCTTATAGTCATCATTAAATATTTACATTAAATATGAATAAAAAATTACACCATATGTCAAATTATTTTTATTTGATATGTGCATGCACTGTTTGCTATACACCTCTCACTTATAACAAAGTAATTAAATAAGAATATTTTAAAGAAGTTGAAAATTAATTGCATTCTTTAATTAAAAAGTGGATTATATTTTGATGGAGGGAGTATTTCTTAACATTTTGTGACTAGAACTGACCATTTGTCTTCAAAAATCCCAACACCACAAGACTTCCACACTATGACTATTTGTCTTCAAAAAAAAATAATCATACACCACAACATCCACACTAAGGGCTTGTAATTACACCCTTTGGGTGTTAATATTGGTGAATTTTGTTAATTTGCAAGTGCTTGTCAAATTTCAGAGGGATCATCAGTGACAGTTCTCATGAATCTAAACTTTATTACTCTATCACTTGAAATCTTGCCAGCAATATTCTTGAGATTGATGCTCCTTGTCCTTTTACTGCCTGAGAAAGGATAAGTCTGAAGCGCAAGAGGAAAAATAAAAATTCTTTACCAATCCAAGCAATGAGAGACGCACTTTCTCCCCACAACTTTTCCTGATGTACAAAGCAGGACGCACCCTATCACCTACATATATAATCTAAAAACTGCAAGCTCCCAAGTAGATAAACAAGGACAGGAACGAACTAAAATGAGAAGATGACTAAACATGAATATATTCCAATTCGGTAACAAAGAATAAGGTGAAATCTCAAAGGGGAAAACCTAATAACAGCTCCTCAGGCATTTAAAGCGACACATTTTTGATTAACTTACACAGCTACACCAGTAAAGTGCATTAGAAAAACTATCACTCTCTCTTCTGAGCTTGAGCGATCTCACGCAGTTTAAAATCCTTTTTCTTACACATGTCCCGTAAATACTAATCAGGATGTAGTTCTTTCACAACAAAGAAAACTACTCAGTGTACAATTTGCATTCTCTAATCAAGGCTTCACAAGATTTCTGATGAACTCTTCCAACTGACTTATCTCACCAGTTAAACCAGAAGCCTCTCCAATGACAACTTTGTTATGACACTGGGAAAATGCAAAGGCTTCGCCAGGTGTCCCAAGTGTAAATTCATTAGTGACATCTGCCTCAGATACTGCTGTTCTGGATGCCCGAAGCTTGTCACTAGATCAGTAAGAAAATAAAAAAGGCACAATCAGATTTGTAACCTAGAATTTTATGATCCATGAAGTTACATGCATGGATAGAAATTACATTTTCCAAGATTGTTTTTTATCTGAAATTACTTAAGAGGATGGTTCTGCATGAGATGGTTTGAACAGCCATGGTTGATAGCACAGAGAATCTTGGGCACGCAGAAAACCAAACAACAGATTTAATTAGCTTACATTTCTTTCTCCAGCTGCTTTCTAATGAACTCCTTTGTGTGAGCAGTGACCTTATCCACCTTGTTGCAGAGTATGAGAAGTGGAATCTTTTTCTTCACAACACTTGCACCAGTAAGAATTTCATAGAGGTACCTGGCATAAAAAATTTTAAAATAATACTAATAATATGAGTATCTTGAATAAATAGCACTTGCAGGTGGGTGTACATGTACACATGCAATAACAAAGAACTTGAGGAGATTTTACATACTCTGAGGCAGCACGGCAGTTTGGCAAGAACTCCACAGCATCAACAACAAAAATAATGCCAGCTGCTTGAGGCAAAAACTCATCCAGTTTGGCCCGAAGACGAGAATGTCCAGGAACATCAACAATGTGAACCGGCTTTATCTTTCCCTTCTGCAAGTCCAAAATCTATCTTCATTAAATGACACTTCCAACTCTTGTGGAAAATGGCAAATACAGTTAAAAAAATTTACCAACTCTCAATATCTATTGACAAAATCTACTGGCTGAAGCGTCAACCATTACATCTTATTAAAGAGAAACACAAACATTTGCTTTCACTGTCATCAATAGGATCGTAACACACAATTTAATAGTTTTTGTGATCATATACTGTGAGATATATTTACTATTTTCTTCGTTGTATTATGTAGACCTAGAGACCTTTTATTATTGAGATAAGTATTGACAAGCCTAGAAAAATGTTAATGTAAACCATTGTCTTTTCTCATGCTGTAAACAAGCTCATGATCTATTTTGCTGAAATTGAGCACCTGCAATGACCTAAAGGTATTTGTATGCTTGTCAAGTAAATTCTTTTGTTTATGCACATGCATGCTTCTGTCAACAGTAGATCACCTTGGTTGTCTCAGAATGCAGTACAAAAGTCCCTTCATTTGGTTCCATAGATGTCACAGTACCCAGATGGGAGGAGCCATCACGAAGCTTTGACATAGGCAACAGTTAAATGTCAACATTGAGATTAGCATCCATAAGTCTCACATCAAGTAAAAGAAATTTAAGACCAATAGGTATCAGGCACACACTAATTACACTAAATTCTTACTTGGTGAAAGAGAATGGTTTTTCCACTTCCGCTAAGCCCAGTAAGCACAATAGTGTTAGATGTTGTACGTTTGAAAAGTTTAACTGCAATGTCAACAAGATATGTATAAACTTCAATAACTTCTGTGTCGGGAAAAAGAAACAAAACATAAGTGAAAACAAATTAGGAGAAAACGTGCATTCTCTAATTATGGAAACGCTCATAGCCAAAAAAGAAAGAAAAGGGAAAGAAACCCAAAGCAAACCATGTGAATAATTCAGAATTAAAAAAGGAAATTAGAATCATACAATCTTTGTTCAACAATCAGGACAATCAAGCCAAATGGAAATCAACCTAGCACTTAAACATTTGTCTTGATGGCTACACATGATAATTTTCTGGGTAGAATGGTCATACCTAAAAGTTTTTAGATGCTGAAAATGATTATTCACTGAAAAAAGGTGAACATACCCAGTCTAATTAAGTTTCACTACCTGCAGTAACAAAAATGAAATCAACTGCCTAGTTTCAATCAATTATCATGCAATATCGCCTTTGCATACTTCCCAAAACTCTCCTCTTCACTAAAGACATCTTACAGTTGCTCCAACTGTCAAATCAATGTTAAATGTGGCACAATCATCTTTGTTGGAGATATGTATTGCTGTGGTTATATCTAACTCAAATTAAAACAAAAGTACTCTTTTTTTGCTAGAAGATTTTTCCCCTCAAAGAAATTAGATCATGCAACAATGCACATTATTCCCATAGCAGCATGTAGCCTCATTCAAATATGTTCTAATCACACAAAGACATGCACAAAATCACTTTGTGCCGCAGGAAGTCGATGAAATGTATATAAACACACAAACAATGTTTATATGCATAAAGCAACCACAATGTGTAAATGTGTACCCATGCACTTAACAAAATTCTCCACGGAATCTAATAGGTTAATGGAAATCTACTCTATGTTAAGTCCTCCATCCTTTTTAGCACAGGAGAACCACCTTCCCAATATCATTACCATACACCTATTCGGCATAACAAATAAGGTCTATTATGCACACTGACAAGCATAAATGAAGCAATGCTAAATCAATTAATACATCCTCTTCATGTTAAACATCCCCACCAGCAACAAGAGAGAAGTTGTTGTGTAGTGCTCCTTTTTTTTTTTTTTTTTTTGGGGGGGGGGCGGTGGGCGGTGTTTGAAAAGTACAAATATTCCAAAGCAAGGTAGTTGTTCTGCGAGATAATTAATTATTCGTCTTCAGCCACAATTTCCAATAAGCAAATGCATATATAGAAATGGACATTACCGAGTACGAGTATAAGCATGGTGAATGCGACTATAGCAATGGCAGCATAAAGTTGAGCTGGTGGTGTTCTTTGAATCAGTTCCTGAGCTTCTCTTAGCCATTTCTGTACATGAATCTTCACTTCAGTCTCGAGTTTTTCGAAGTCCATCTCTCCAGTATCACCTATTAAAAATGCACGCAAGCCATTTCCTTTTCAGAAGCATTAAGCAAAACATAAACAAAATATAAACAAATTCTCCAAAAGAAAAAGGAATTGACACCATCATTTCTTAGGCTTTAATCAATAGGATGACAAAAATCTCGCCTAAAATCAACGAAACCCACAATCTAGAACCAGAAAAAAACCCCTAAATTCCACCGCAAGAACCAAATTCAAGTTAAAGCTTTTAAACCGTAAATTGGAAAAGATTAACTCATGCATCATAGCAACAATCCAAAATGCATCAGATTAATAAGCAACTCAGCCAGAAAAACCCTAGGATTGATAATTCTTCACTTCTATCAATTGGGGCAATTAGATTTCAATTCATTCTTACAAAACGAAATAAAGTAAGTTTAAGGAAAACCCTTAATTTTCTACCTCGAAAAGTGGGAGGTTTAAAGGAAATACCGATGCCACCGTCACCGACGGCTGACAATCTCAACGTGCTTGTGAATTTGGGGGGAATACGAGGGATTGGACGGGTTGGCGCTGGCCAGGAGCAGAGGAGCGAGCGGGAGTTGGAGGGAATCGAATTCCTTGCCCAGAAAACGATGTGTTACAACAGCCCACTTTACCAAACCCGTTCGGACCCTTTCCCTTGTACCGCTGGAGCAAAACCACGAACCCGAACTCAAACCGAGTTTTACTCGGATAAGAATCGGTTCATGTTTTGTTTGCTAACTAATCAAATTAAATTTGAACAAAATTCATTTATTAAAATTTCAGGTTCGACTTAAACCCCATCAATAAATATAAAGTTTAAAATTTATATATAAGAATTTTCAATTACTCGATTTCAAGTCTAAAATTTATACATAAAAGATTTGAGTTATTCAAATTCAACTTAGTGTCAGGTTGATAAAACTTTATTTGACTCTATTCAAAAAGTAATTAAGGCAAATTTGGACACAATTTCAAACTCATTACAATCAAAAAAGGATTGAACATTAAAATATTTGACTAGATTAATTTCGTATGATTCTGGTGTCATACATATTATCAAATTTAAGAAAAGTGATTTTTGAGAACGAATATAAGGATTGAACAGTTAAAGTTCTATGTCTCTACTTCAAAAGTTAGGAATTCGAATCCCACCAATACTTCTAAGATCAACATTTGGTAGAGTCAAGATTTGAATACGTAGATATTAGTAACTTTCAAAATTGCATGAACACATTGAAATAAAATAAAAACTTAATTGTCCACTATAAAGTGAGCCTACTTAAAAAAAAATTAGAAAAAAACAAAATAAAAGTATCAAATGAGCCAGCATACACGAGAGGATTTTCCCACTGTACATTTTTTACGAGGTCACATACAAAATTATAGCTTCATGTTATTGATGGAAAAGTATTAAATGCACCACCAGCATTGTTATGCGGATGCACTAGAATTAATAATTTATCGCCACGTGATAATGGTGACTACACCTTATATTATTTGATGATGCGTGCTTAGTTTTAGTGCGCCACGTGACATAGTGCACGCAATACTTACTCATTACTGATGGATTGTTAATAATTTAACAATATCTTATCTCCATTTTCCTAGTGGTCTATATTAAAGTCCTAGTGGTAGAAAACTGTGTCTCCTAAGTTGTAAACACAAGGACTAATCTATTACCAAATCTCTCTGCAATTATTAGCAAACCCTTTTGTTCTTCCATGTGCATGTACTTTCAATTCTTGTGAATGAGAGTGACTTCATTCTTTTGAACATAAGTAGTCACTACATTTTGTATTTTATTCGTTTTCTTCCAAAGGTGAAGTTAGTCATAAATGTGTTGCTCATTAACGCAATATCTGTGGGCTGATGGAAAGTGAAAGGATTTGAAGATAAGAATTATTGTAAAAGTGTATGGGAACGTCTCGCTTTCTCTTTTATACCGCAATGAAAAGACAAAATTTCTTCAATCTAGACTGATGAACAGCACTAGCCCACATAGCCTATAATTTTATATTGTGTCTTATAAGTGGTGAGGCACCGAACTAAATTATTTGGAGGTCTCTCACCAAATAAATAAAAAGAAAAGGATTTCATTTGGACGTTCAAATATAAAAACAAGAAAAAGAAAAAGGGGTAAATGTATAAAATATTACTTCTCATTATTGTTTTAGTTGGACTGTATCTTCACGTCCAATATTTTCAGATGAATCTTTTTTGGGCAGTTTTTCTATGCCTTCCAATATATTTTCAAGGAGATAAAAGGATTATGGCATTGCATCCGCGAACAGGTCCTACCGAAATACCCTGTTCGTGGTTGAGTGTAACCGGGTGACAAGGTGTAGTAGAGAAAAACAAACGTCTTAGTGCGGCTTTTACCCCACACTTTGACAATGATTTCATAGCCAATGATTGTCCAAATTAATTAAGGGAAATATCTCAATTTTTTGTAGACAGAGATTTCCATACTGCGTTAATGGGATGACTAAATATAGTTTTGAGGAAGATCATAAGCAATGAATGGAACCAACCAATTTTCTATGTTCATGCTAATTGTAAACACTACAATATTGTGAATGTAAGTGTCAATTGTTTTACTTTTGTTTTTTAATGCGATGGAGTTAAGTCTAGTACTAACACTTGTGAATGTATTCAAATTATATATATGCTGTGCAATTTCTAGTTTAGTCAATGTTGTGTAGGAAATATGAATAATCTCTACATAATTGTAAATCTAGCAACAGTTATGGTGCAAAATGACATAAAAGAAAAATTAGTCCTTTAATTTCTATATTTCCTGACCACGAAAAAGAAAATAAGTCAGAAAACTTTCTTTGTACAAGGTAAAATAATGACCTTAGTGCTTATTCCACGATGAAAGCAGTCAATAATTTGGACCATTTTAGGAAAGAAAGTTGAAAATAGAGGTCTTCTCTTCACTCATTATCAGATGCTGCATCTGATATTCACGACAAGTCCTTGAGAAACTCAACACAAAATCCTTCAAGATCAATTATTTAGATAAGCAGAAATCTTTTAAGTTGATTACCTACTCATCTTGGCCTTTTGGAATTTCAGCATTCCTTTTCTAAATTTCCTTTTGCTCTCTCACCAAAACAGCCATCCATCAGAGTGCTACCACCAATGGGGCAGGCAACTGAGCTGTTAGGCTTTGCAATGCATCTGCTCAAAGGTAGATGGTTCTCAATTTTTGCTTCCTTTTTAATCATGGCTGGTGCAGGTGGAACTTATCTTTTTGGAATATACTCACAAGAGATAAAAGCTTCTCTGGGGTATGATCAAAGCACTCTCAATCTCCTAGGATTCTTCAAAGATCTCGGAGCCAATATTGGAGTCCTTTCAGGCCTAATTGCAGAGGTAACTCCCATATGGATTTTACTTTTAATTGGATCAGCCATGAATTTTGGAGGGTTTTTCTTGATATGGTTATCTGTAACTGGCAAAATTGCCACCCCAAAAGTCTGGCAGATGTGCTTGTATATTTGCATAGGAGCCAATTCTCAGAATTTTGCAAATACTGGAGTTCTTGTCACAGCAGTTAGGAATTTCCCTGAAAATCGAGGTGTTTTGATAGGTCTGTTGAAAGGTTTTACAGGGTTGAGTGGTGCTATCATCACTCAGATTTACTTGGCAATTTATGGAAATGATGCTAAATCACTTATTCTCCTGGTTGGATGGCTTCCGGCTGCAATCTCTGTGGTATTTGTCTATACAATCCGTGAAATAAAGGCTGTAAGGCATCCTAATGAGCTCAGAATCTTTTATCACTTCCTTTATGTATCAATTGCTCTAGCGCTTTTTCTTATGGTTATGACCATAGTTCAGAAAGTGGTAGTTTTATCAAAAGCAGCTTATGCTGGAAGCGCCACTTTTGTCTGTGTTTTACTCTTTATCCCTCTGCTTATTTCTGCTAGAGAAGAGTTGATATTTTGGAACCAAAAGAAAAAATCTACAAATCCACGTAAAATAGAGGTTGAGAAACCATTGGAAAATGTTAACTCGAAACAAAAATCAGTACCTATCCTGACCTCTTTTACTGAGCAAAAACCATCTTGGTTTTCTAACATATTCAATAAACCAGAAAGAGGAGAAGATTACACCATCTTACAAGCACTTCTTAGCATGGACTTCCTATTTCTCTTCGTTGCTACAATGTGTGGAATTGGCTCAAGTTTAACAGCAGTTGACAACTTTGGTCAAATTGGTCAGTCATTAGGATATCCATCAAAAACCATTAATTCCTTTCTATCATTAGTCAGCATATGGAACTTTTTTGGAAGGATCGTTGCAGGATTTGTCTCTGAATACTTACTAGCGGCTTACAAATTTCCAAGGCCTATGATGACAACATTATTCCTTTTCTTGTCATGCATCGGCCACCTTCTCATCGCTTTTCCACTTCCGGGATCAGTTTATGCCGCATCAGTGATCATTGGATTCTCATTTGGTTCACAATTTCCCCTAATGAATGCAATTGTGTCTGAGCTCTTTGGACTAAAGCGCTATTCTACATTGTTCAATTGTGGGCAACTGGCCAGTCCCATTGGCTCCTACATCCTGAATGTGAAAGTTACTGGGATGCTTTATGATCGAGAAGCCATTAAGGAGCTTGCTAAAAAGGGATTGCACAGATCAGCAGGGAAGGAATTGACTTGTATAGGTGCTCGTTGTTATAGACTTTCTTTTATAATTTTGGCAGCTGTCACTTTCTTTGGAGCTATTTCTTCACTAATTTTGGCTGAAAGAACAAGAGGGTTCTATAAAGGTGATATCTATGAGAAGTTTAGGGAAAAAACAGAGGAAACTGATCTTGAAAAGGATTTGGCACAAGATGGCCATAATGCAGCCCTGAGAAGAAATGAATGGAACAGAGAAAATCAAAAAGTTTGATGGTCTCAGTCCAACAATGGGATCTAATTATTTAGGCATGTTTGTACATCTAGCTGCTGATAGTGCTTTCAAAGTGCATGCCTTTTTCTAGTTTAGGATTGCTGGAACCTTAGTGTAAATTGACATGGGTACTCTACAAGTGTGGTTCATGGAAAATCTAATATGCATTCTGTAGTAAACTACTACTAATTCTCAGTTTCTGGGGCAGGTGCTTCAAAATATACATCCATCTCAGGACCATTTTTTTCCTTTCTTAGCCTCATTGTCTCGAGGCCATATCCTTTCATCAATAAGGAGGAAAAGCAAAGGAGAAAATATGCCAATTTTTGTTCAGCACCATGAATAAAGTGTAATGCAACATCTGCTACTATATTGAACTCTCTACGAATGTAAAAGCTAGATTTGGGTGACGCAAATTACTTGTGTCACAACTTGCAGATGATGTGCATACATCAATGGAATAGACACGAATTAAGATAGCGTGCACGTGTCTTTACACCTAAATACATAATTACATTTTATTTAGTTAAATCACAACATCATTACTTTATAGTTTTTGAAGTTCATCTATTCCACAAATATCAAATTCATAAAAATCTTGCTATGTGGCTCAGCTAAATCAAATGTAAGAAGGTAATTAACGAGAATTTTTTAAAAAAAATTTAAAAGTTGCATGTAATACTTTTTGGGGTTCATTACCCTTTGCCCCCCTAAACTAGGGGGAAAGTAACACTTTGCCCCCTGAACTTGGAGTATATACACTTTGCCCTTTCTGATAAAAAGGCAAAAGTTAAAAATATCGCATCTGTTAAAAAGGGCAATAAAATGACAATATTGCCAATAAAATATTAGCTTGTGGACAATAGTGCCCTTCAAGCTAAAATGGCCATGTGATGTATGGAAAAAAATGGGATTAAAAACTCAAGAATATAAAAACAAGTACAGCAGCTAAAATGTGGAAAAAAAAATTCCCAAATTTCATAAGGGTTTCCTGCATATCTTCATCTCTGCAAATCAGCTCCAATTGACCATGAAAATTGAGAAGAAATAGAAGGATTTGTGGTGAATCCAATGTTGGGACGTTCCAAATTGACCGTTTTGTAAAATAGGAGGGGTATTTTTGTCAACTAAATTTAACACCAATTTTTGTCCGTTAAAGACTGCAAATTTCGTTAGACAGAGGGAGCAAAGTGTATATACTCTAAGTTCAGGGGGCAAAGTGTTACTTTCCCCCTAGTTCAGGAGGTAAGGTGTAATTAATCATACTTTTTGAAACTGTCAATACATTTTAACTTTCAAAACTAATAGAAGGACATTCTCAAAAAATAAAAAATAAATAAAAAAAATAAAAGAAGGACACAAAAAGAGAAAACTAAATGTACAGCGAAATGTCAATATTCTCAAGTGAAATGCCGAAAATTATATTTATATGGCAATAATACATGAATATTTGAACTCATTATAAAGTCTTTAAATATAAGTTATTATCTATTATATAATTTTAAGGTAGTATGACATGAAAATTATCTTCATGCATATCTAAGCATCAGATTTTAAGATTTCATGTTTTTAAATTTTAAAATTGGTTAAAAAAAACTTAGGGGCTGCTTGGTACATGGGAATCGGAATCAGGAATCGGAATGAATCCCTTATAGCCTGCCTGGTTGGAGGGAATGGGAATCGGGGAATCGGAATCATTTCTGAAAATTTGGGAATCCTCCATTCCCGACTAAATTGGGAGGAATCGGAATCATTTCTAAAAATTTTACAACTTTGACTTCTTTTTTATTTCTTATTTGTTTTGTTGTGATAAACTATTAATAAACATCATCATTTATTTGTTAATCAATAAAATTAGATGATTTAGGATCATAAAATCTTCAAAAGTGAATGATTCCGATTCCGATTCCGACATCCAACCAGGCAAGGATATTGGAATGAAAAACTTCATTCCAATTCCAAAGTGAATGATTCCAATTCCGATTCCGATTCCGATCTGCGAACCAAGCGCCCCCTTAAATCTATCTACAGTTTTTTTTTTTTTTTTTTGGTGGGGCTGAGACCCTACCCCATTGCCTTAAAAAAAAAAAAAATTATTGCACTTTCCTCGGCGCGACTTTCCTTCATTATTTTGGGTTGTAAACGATTTTGGCGCCTCTTCTCTCTAGACCGAAAACCATAACGCCTCCTGAGGCCATAGTCTATAGAGAGAAAACAAGCACACCATCTAACTGTTTGTTGATTTGCCTCAGAGAGACCGTGTGTTGTGTGTGTGTTCTCTGATCTTTCAGTAGAAGAAACTTAGATGGCCGACATTGATGACAATTTGGACTTCGAATTCGAGGAGCCCATCAAGATTTCTACCGCTAAAACCAAAAAAAAGTAAACCCTTTTATTTTCTACCGGTATGTATATTGTATTTTCTTGATTTGCTGTTGAACCTTGATTTTTTTTTTTTTTTTTTTTTTTGTGTTTGGCAGGAAAAAGGTCATAGGTTTAGATGATCTTTTAGCGGATTATTATGAGGAGAAAAGTAAGGTTGTTGAGAGGGAATCCAAAAGGGCCAAGTCTGATAAACTAAGACATGATGATTCTGATGATGATTTAGATGAACAAGATGCTAGACAAGCAAAAGAGTTTCACGATCAAGTTGATGAGTTCCAAAAAGATGTAAATTTTCCACTTTTTTCATTTCCTTTTTCTCTTTGAAGACGATATTTATCTGAGTACAAACTTCTTGTTTGATGTTTGTCATTTGTTGAAGCGTGAATTTTGATATTGTCATGATGACAAGATCAGATTTTGGACCGATAGAGGTCAATTATGTTGCCTACATTGGGGTGAGGGCTTGTCTGATTTGGAAGTGATGTTGAACGTGATCTTTTGTTTTGTAGATGGGTGATATCAGCAGTGATGATGACACACCTTTGTGGGGTTTTGAAGTTTTTGGAAATCAGGTTCTGTATGTTTGACTGAAGTTCTTTTATAATGTGCCAATTTAAGTTGGCATGCTTTTACAATAAATTCTGATGCTGTTTCATTCCATGATACATGCAGGAAATGTTGCCTCCTGTGCGGTTTGCTGAAATTGAAAGTTGTGAACTTTTGCAGTCTTTCAAAAACCATGAACTGAATTCTTTGATTGAACTTCAAACTGAGGAAGGTCTGCATTGTTGCTTTCCTTTACATGAATGGTTTTAAGCTAGCTCGAGTTAAGTTTTAACATATTTGATATGCAACTAGCGGTTTATGTGCTTCCATGTTAATTAAGTCATGTTGCGTAATGCTATTGCAGGAGAAAATTTCCTGGAAGGATTATTGACAAATGGGTGGCTATTGAAGTTGGTTTCTATTCGTGGTCAATTGGAAAAATCCATAGCAAAATGGACATTTAGTCTTTGTAAGTAGAAGTTTCTTCTTAATATATCAGCTGCATTTTGCAATTTGACTTTTGATTTGAAACTTTCCAATTCCCTTTACAGTGTTGTATTCATCAAAGGAAGTATTGAGAAGAAGTGCATGTGACTTTTGGTGTGGAATTCTTCTGCACAATAATGAGGTCATTTCAACTCTGTTTCATGGCGAATTCAGTCAAGTGTATTTTTTTTTTTAATGCAGACAAACATGTCTGCCTTCATTTCTTTAGATAAATAACCTGAGATATTATTAACTGTCTTCATGTTTAATCAGGCTGACCATTCAAGTATTAAATTGAAATGGTTACCTAGCCATTCTAAACTAAAAAAGGCGCTTCAAATATATGGCTTTCAATTGGATTCTCCTTCCAAGTTAGCATCTGATGTTGAGACGGTTCCTCCAGGTAGAAAATTTACATTTTTATTGCCTTGGTTCTAGATGTAGCATGTGTACAGTTTGAGGTTTTAATTGGGAAAAATTATGTTGAGTGTATAATTGTCCTTACCAAGTTAATACTACAAGTTGCATGAAAATTCAACTGGAAATTGGTTGGGTTTACCAAGTATATAAGTAGGAAAAATCTAGAAACGGAAACGAATAAGCTTTTCATGCAAAAATGGCATGTGGCCATGTAGTTTGGAATGAGCTAATTTGGTCACACATCGTTTCTGCGTTCAGATTTTATTACTGCCTGGGCTTTCCACTAAAGCTTAACTTTGCAATTGATCTTTCTCCTGTCAAAATATGCCACACAAATTCTGCAGACATGTCGCTGGTCTTTAGGACACTGATCTGACCTTGCTAACTTGTATTTCCATGTCCAGTTGTTGACAGTAATTTTATGACGTATTCAGCATAAGGAATTTGACTAAGAGTAGTTGTTTGAGATGATTTCCCTTAATATGAAACAAAAGATGAGTAAAAATCAGAAGAGTTACTTAGAGGAAAAGGATACTAAGGATCACCGATTTGGGGAAGAATAGTTTTAGCTTCTCATGTCTCTAAGTCCTGATCCTTGTCTTTTTTTAAATGAGAAAGAAGATTAGGATTAATCTTATTGAAATCATGGGGATTTCATGTCTAAATATTGTCATGCTTTGATTTTATTCAACAAACGAGTGAACGTGAACCTTATAATGTATTACCAATTTTGTGGTGGCATTCTCATCTTTCTGTCAATTTTTTTCAGATTCTGATTCTCAGGGACCGCCTCACAATATTCGATATTGGATCAAATTTGTTTCTCTGTGTTATAAAGTAAGGTATGTGTCTAACAGAACTTTTTGCTTCTACTAATGTTTCAGTCTCTGTGTGTGTGTGTGTGTATATAGAAAATCCTGACATCAAATACTGCAAATCTTCTACTGATTTGATTATATTTTCCTTCACAGGAATACATCTCAAATCTTATCTCCTTCAGAGGCAGAGGATTTGACATTTGTGATTATGACTCTGTTTTTAGATCGCGTATTGTTGGGCCTTTCTGTTGTTCTATATGGGTGTCTGGTTGCAGCTACGAGTTACTTTAGAGATGATGAATGGCAAGCAAGCTGTCAGCAAATTGCAAAATCTCTTGCTCTAAGGTTTTCTTGTTGATACGCCTAATTGTTTTATTCCTTTCTGAAAGAACTTAGTGAACCAGTATGACTTTATCTTGTAATGCCTTTGCCTGGTTATTTTCTTTAGTTGCCTACTTAGTCATCTGTCTGCCCTCAGTTACTGCATAGGAATTGTTGAAATTATACTTGTTTTTCTTTTTATAATCGAGGGAAGAAACAGAAGTGAGATAATGATTAGAAGTTTGTAAATATTGTGCCTGAGCTGGCTGAGCTTGATATGGAAAATCTTCTCTTTCATTTTTTCATTGTGAGACAGAAGGCCAAAAGTCAGTGTGTCTAGCTAGGATTGTCCGTGATGACAATTACTTGCATCAAGTTCTTGAATTAGAATTGTTGTATCCATGGAAAATTCTGGCTGTAGGTAGTTGTATAAATATCTATGACAGATTGATCATGAACCTTCGCAAATATTATTACCTCTGTCTACTTTTTGGACACTTTAGCAAACAGAATAAGAGTATATTATCTAAACTCTTCAGAATATACCAGTTATTCCCTTTAGTTATATGTTTTGTAACTGAAAGTCCTTGAGACTGATAATTTATAAAAGAAGAATCTTACAGAATTTGACAGCTAATGATTAGGTGGACTTCCTTTAGAAAAGCTAGAAAAGGAAAGTTGACGTTAAAATTGGATGGAGAGATGCGTAAATATGTTTCAATGTTCTTTCTTGTGCTTCCTCTCAACAATTGTTCGCTATGTTTTATAGCATTATGTCCAATCTTCTTCATCCCTTTATTCCTCCACCAAGTTTTCTCTGCAGTTAGTTTTTCTAATTTTGACTTACTGTTGATTGGTAATGAAGACTGCCTATGGATGTGAATTGCCTGAGAATTGTAGAGAGTATCTCTGGAGTTGATGTACGCGGTAAGCAGCTTAGGAGTGCAGTGGCTTTCCAGTTTCTTGTTAGATGCTTTGACAAGAAGGTACAACTTGATGTTGATATCTTACTTGTATCAATTGATGATCTGAAAACCTTTGTACTTTTATGGACAAGTGTCTATATTATTGTATAAAATTTTCCTGTTGGTGATTATTGGCAGAGCTGTTTTAGTTAAACTTTTTTCCCTACTTTACTTCAGAAAATCCTTAGCAACTTTGACCTAGCTGAAGCAGTTTGTTTTAATTGTAGACACCTTAATTCTAACACCAAGATAGATTTTAGGACCTACCTTTGTGACCCAATAATATTATTCCCCTGCTATATGATCAAAATACACGGGCAAATCTGGAAGTAGGTGTATAACTGTTTTCAGATTTTTCCACATATATCTTGGGTATATTTTGCTTGACTTTACCTTGATATATTTATAATCATGCTCAAGTTGATTGGATCGGGTTTGCTTGTTTTTCCTCTTTTATTTTATAGTAGTGGCTATCTTATTAGATTGAAACTAAAATGTCCCAAAATTTAAGTTTGTAGTCATGTGGTTTGTAGGTACTAGCCTATTTTAACTGGAACCATACTTGCTCTGATATTCTTATTTGCTTTTCTGCGGTATATCAACTGATTTTTTGATTTTCCACTTGATTACATCTTGTTGCTCCACTAAAGGTACCTGAAGCTGAAGAGATCCTGAGGCTGCTGATCTCAATTAATGTGAAAGACAAGAATTGTGACCTTTTCAAGATGTATATATGCTTGATTCTGGCAGAGAATTGGCTTTTATTTGATTCACCATTAAAAGACAAACCTGTCATACATGAAATGTGGGGCCTTTGTTTACGCAACTGTTCTTGTCAAATTACCAGTACAGATTTGAGGCCTTTTGCTTCGAAGGTAAGAATTTGATGTTTTCTTTCATTTCTCAATAGTTTTAAGTGATACTGCAAATATTTTAAAATTGCAGGTCCGATGTAAAGCTACATATCTTCTTCAAGGGACTTCCAGTAAATGATAAAGGTTAGCATTTTTGAAGCTGCTAGGTGTTATTTCAGGAATTCCGGCTATCTGCTTTGCTTAATAGAGCCAGATTAAACGCATATGACTTATTATTTGTCTTGTAGGAGGAAAAGCAAGTGCAAGTATAAGGATGTTCCTACTTGCAAAGCAGCAAACAGTGGATTTGGCTCGTTTACTGGTTCAGAGGACTAACAAGTTGTAAATTTGGACAGTAGGAGACCTGGAGAGTAAATTAATTAAATAGCCTCAAGTGACTAGGTAGCAGTAGTAGTTCTATGATGTACTTGCTAGAATTCTTGCTTCATTATTGTGATGTTTATCTGTATTGTGTTGGTTAACTGTCTTTTTTTTTTTTTCTTTTTTGGGCCACATCCTGAAAAATGGTGTGTATAATGCCTCAGTTTTCTTGTGTATTGCAAATAAGCAATGAACCTCTAGGTCTTTTAAGTCCTTTCTTTTGTCAGCTTTGATGTAATACTTTGTCGCAGGATGTTTGTGAATTTTTCACGTCCAATCTTTCGTTTTTTTTTTAAAAATCACTGAGAAATGATAATGACGATAATAATAATAAAAGTCACTGAGAAATAATAATAATAATAATAAAAGGGATCCTTCAACAAGTTTCAAGGTAATAAGTATGTTAATTCTTTCATTATTTGAAATATTGCATATAAAAGACATTGAGATTTGCTGTGCAAAGTGATTACCAATTTTGCTGCGGAAAGTGATTACCAATTTGCTGCATGGAATTTAAGTTAAAAGGAACAGCGTGCAAAAATGCTGCCCCTTTATTTCCCCACCCCAAAGAAAAAAAAGGTTAATTAACTCCGAAGCTGTGGCACGAATAACTAGGTTCCCAAACGCTCTACTAGTTTAAAAACCCTGGCTCGTAACTGAGCCACCAACCGATAACCCCGACAGTGAGCTTCGGAAAGCCGTTAGAGATCCGAACCTCCACTCGATTTCAAAATTGGTGCCTTTTCAACTTTCAATAGTGCTTGCTTCTTGTACCATATTTCATTTTTTCTCCCTTTTTTCTCTTTTTTCGCCTTCTTATTTCTTTAATTTCAACTCTCTCATCTCATTCTCTACAGAGTCCTTCTGTATCATAGAGAAAAAGTTATGTAAGAACTTTGATAGATAGAAAAACTTAAGGGGGTGGTCTTGCTTCCTTCACCTTTATTATAGACAAGTGTGTTAAAAAATTCTCTTTTTTGAAAAATTCACGGTGTTTTTTGTTATCATGTTTTATTACAAGATTTATCTCTATATATACACCAAATTCATTTCTTGAATTGGTAACTGTGTGAAACAATCAAGAACCCTAGAAGCCTATTATTGTTGCTTATTTTTCCCGTCCTTTGTTTTCTAAGTAATGTGAATTGATCGACCCATGAGGTTATATGCCACATGAAACCTTAATCTTAACATTTTTCTTGATTTTATAAGAAAATATTTCTGGGTTTCGATTCTTGACCTTAGTTCTTGATTTCCCAATTGGATTCTTGAAATTTAAGGTTTTAGCATACTTTAAGTTGAGTCTTATTTTAGGATTATTTGGTAGGTAGAATGAAAGGGGATAGAATGGCAAAAAGGTCTTCTTTTGGAAGCATTGTAAAGAGGAGGCTGTCAGATATTACCAATTCCATCCCACAATCTAAATCTCCAATTAAAGTAGAAAAGCCCTCCTTGGATACCTCTTCTAAGGAATATATTGATCGTCTTGCCAAGGTCTGATTATCTTCCTTGGTTATTTGTATCTCTGTCTTAATTTTCTTCTGCAATTATCCTTTTTTTTTTCTGATTTTGTTGGTTGTGGATGTTTGAAACAGGAAAATATGGCACTGGTCAACCTTATTCAAGATAAGAAGTATGCATTAATTATTGTGTTTTTGTATTCATATATTTTGTCACTTTCCCTAGAACTAATTTTCCGAATTTTATTACAGTAAAGTGATAGAATTGAATGGAACTGAGCTTCAAAAACTCAGAATCAATCTTCAGAAGATGCAGCTGCAGAATTGGAATCTTGCTCAAGCTAATAGTCTTATGATTGCGGTTGGTTTCTTTTCCAAAGTTGGTCTTTTATTTTATTTTTGAGGATATTATGGTCGTTCTCCATCATAACGTGCGTAATCTGTTAATCGATGCAGGAGCTTAATTTTGGGAAAGAAAAGGTATATAAAGCTTTTGATATGACGAGTTTAGTTGAATTTAGTTATGTAGCTCATTTGTTCTCAGGAGTGTCTAACCTTGGAAATTTGTTACTTCTCTATTACAGATGAAGACGTTACAGCATGAGATTTTGTGCAAGGAGGCACTACTTAAAGCAAAGAGCGTTGAAGTCAAGGTAAACGTTTGTCGTTCTCATTATGCATCAGTATACTAAAACTTTTGTAAAGATGCATTTTACTTGTTATTGAAGGAATAATTTTTGGATTTGCTCATATGTGACACTGTTTGGTTTCAGTTTCTTTAACCAGAAGAGTTGGTTTTATGCTCTACATTTTTTATTTTGATTTTTAAAGGTTTTTCAATCAACAACTGTCAACTTTAGGAAATTTATTTTTCTTACTCTGAGGACAGCATTATGATATTTTAAATATACATGATTTTGTGAAGGTTATATATCTTAGCTGGAAGTTGCTTGCCACATTGCTAATCCAAGCAACATTGCCTAAATAAATAAAAAAAAATTAACGCCTTTTGGAATTTCAAGTCCACACTCGAAAGAAAGCTTTCAGTAATGCCTTTCATATCCCTGTTCTATAATCTCTGCACATCTTTTCTATCACTAAGTACTTGGTGTTTGACCTAAGAATGAGTTTGACGACCACAATATATCATTTCTCTGGATTGTGATTGTTATCTTTTAAAAAAGAAAACAAGATTGTAAGATGACAAAGGTGTGAACAGCAAAAAGAAATTCAGAAAAAAGGGGTGACAATTGGGAGAACTTCAGGAAAACTGAAGATGCATCTAAATGGTAAACGAGTTTGCGTAGCATTTTAAGATACATCTGTCGAGCAGATTTTCCTGTATGTGGAGGCTAACACTTGTATATTCATGCTTTCGAAGGGTGTAAGTTGAGTGGATAAATGGACTTATACTTTTTGGACTTGATCACAGCTACCGTTTTCCTCGATCAGTATGTCAATCTGTTAATTGGTTCGTATTAGTAACAGCGTTAGTTCTTATTTGCTGTCTTCAGGATGGAGAAGTGATTCTTGCTGAAGAAATTAAAATCGATAGCAGCAAAAACAGAAGGCCCCATTTCGCAAGAAGTAGATGTAAGTGCCAAAATATATATGATTTCTCTGCCCTGTTTATGTACATTCTAGTTATTCAAATTTGTTACTTGTGTATGTTTTTGCAGCTATGGGCCATTCAACAACTGCATCCCAGCAAGTTGCAGCAAAGGAGGCAGCAGAAAACAAAAGGTTTAGAGATTTCTTGCCCTATATAAATATACATTTGTAACTGCAAAATCAGAACTTGAGAAACCTAGTAACAAAGAGATAGCAATTGTTTTTGAATAATGAAACATTTAACATGTTTGGTGAAATCATTCCTGTGCTTCCCCCTTTCCAAAAAATTCATGTATCGCTATGGCAATCCGTTACGTTTCAATGATCCTTTCTGCTTTTTCTATATTATACTTAAACAGTTATCAACCTTCTAATAAAAAAGGAAGTTTCCTCTAATCTCTTTACTACATTCTTTCTGCAGGCGTTGTTTAAGAAGGCAATCAGCTAGTTCCAAAATGCAACAGCAGGAAAACACCGAAAACTTGTTTGAATTAGAGGACGTGATGTTGCCAACAGATGGTGTAGCAATGCATGCAGATGCACCAACTGGTGCTGCTGAACTTGAATCTAAACGACCAGAAAGGACTTCAATTGGAAGACCATCGCGAAAGGCAGCTGAGAAGGTTCAATCCTACAAAGAAATCCCTCTAAATGTTAAAATGAGGAGAGCAAATTGAGCTGTATGAAATTTGACTACTGTAAAGTCTTGTGATATTTAGGCTGCAGAATTGCTTCTGGCTGTCTTGTCTCAGTGTGGTTCTGCTCCTGCTGGCTTATATTGGTGTAATGTTTATACTTCATGTCTCCATCTATAAAATTACAGCAGTACCTCATTTCTCGCTGTAGCTTAATTGTCATAATCGAAAAATTAATTAACATAAAAAAATATAGTAAATTTAATAGGATGATTTTTTCTTTTTCAAATTTTGGGGTTAGGATAGGCTGATTAGAAAAGGATCACAGTTAATGTGACTTTTAGATTGGCTTACTAATTGGGCTGCTCGCTGTAAATTCCAATCACATATGATTTTTTGTAAGTTTATAAGAATTTTGGGATATCTTCTGTCCAGTTTAGTTTTTTTTTTTTTTTAATATTCATGTGTAAAAATAACAATAGAGACCAAGAGTTAAAAACACATTATTCTTTGTCTTAAAATGAAAATCCAAGTCATGGTAAATAAAATAAATAAATAAATATATGTATGTATGTATATGTATGTATGTATATGTATATGTTTATGGCCGGGGAGGTTGCTTTTGGGCTGGTATTGGTACATTTCACTTAACAAGGGCAATAGTTTGAATTTTGTAGCCCATCTAATTATCCAGTTCAAGATTGGACACACTTTGCTGAAAGCTTTACAGCCTTGGGCCTTGGGCACCTCAAATCCAATCTACAAAGGAGAAGGCAAAAAATTAAAAAAAATTAAAAAAAAAGTGGGGTTGCAACTTGCAACAATAATTATAATTATATGATCGTTGGCGCCATTAAGTACAGCATGGCTCTTTGTTCAAAACAGGAAAAGTTGAAAAGACAAGGACCCAATTCCACATCCCATCCCATACCTTCCACCTGAATACATACAATTTGGACTTTTCTATCTGGAGCGTTTATATGATTTTAGATGTTAATTTTTTCAAAGTGAAATTAAATTGCGAAAGTGACTAAATACTAGAAGAGACAATGGATATAATTGAGTGCATTATAATTTGGTTTTTCTACCGGGTACTCTAGCGACATTTAAGGGTTATTCTCAATAGTTATTGATTTTTATAAAAATTAATTTTAAAAAAATTAAAAATTAGTTCTTCCTGATTTTAGTTTAAAAAATCAAAAAATATAGTAAAAAAAGGTAATTGAGAATATCACAAAATAGATTTTTTAAAAATCAAAAGTTAAAATCAAGTAAAAAAAAAAACTATTGAGAGCCAGATCTTAGCACAATTGAGACTTTAAGCATTAATTTTTTGAAAATTAAATTAAATTGTGAATGTAACTTACCACAAAAGGGGTAATAAATGTGATTTAGATAATAAATCACGTCAGTTTAAATGGTAAGTCATGTATATTAACAAGTATCGAATGATACTATCAACAAAAATATACACATAATTTTGCTGGCTACGTGAACATTTTGGATGGTAACATGAGTTGAATAAAATTATCATCATCATTTCATCCCTCTAAAATCTTTGTGTGGGCAACAGTAAAGAGAACAAAAAGGGTTCTTTTTCTTATCTTTCCACTTTTTGACTATGAACAAAAAAGTATACACCTCGCGTCACACATCCAGACACCAAAACGCGTTTTATCATTTCTTGGGGTCATACACGTGTTTTTACTTTCTTTTCTTCTTTTTTTTTTCTTTCCCTTTTTGGTGTACATCATGCTTTTTTTATTTATTTTTAGCCCAAAAAAAAGAGCACATTTTTGTATACTCATCACGTTTATATTTATAGAGAAAGAAATTTTATATCTACTAATATTTATCTTAATTTGATTTTACTTGGACGATTATATGAGATTCTCCATTTTTATTGAAATAAAAATTGTTTCCGCTTTTAATTTTGAGAAAAAATTTATAATATGCCGAAAAAGTCTAATTATGTGACTAAAATAAAAAATAAATATCATATCAATAGGATAAATAGAGGAAAAAAATTGCATCTACTAATTTCTAGCTTAATATGATTTTGCATGGACAAATTTTACTTGGAATTATCCAATGGAATTTGATAATCAAAATTGAGGACCCACCTAGTGAGAGAAATAGATTATAGGGATTGGACTTTGGATCCCACATCTCACCATCCAATGGATTCTAAATTTCCTTTTACAGGGGACCCACAATACCCTCTGGCCCACACGGCTTTAGGACTCGATTTTTCCTGAGTGAGTTGCTCATTGCTCCCTACATACACAGAGGGGCGTGTAGGTGATTATTGGGCCCCTCCAGTGACCGATGGCGATTTGCATTTTCAACTGACCGTTTGGGATTCAATTCAATTCATGTTGAATCCAACAGTAATTTTAGCTCCACACTGTTGATTTGATGTTTCCAAAACATGACATACAAATAATTCACACACTAAATATTTTGATTGTACACCTCACTTAATGGTTCCATTTAAATGGTTATTTTTTTGAAGTTACTTTTTAAAAAATATTAGTATAATAATTTTGAAAAATTTTATAGATAAATATGTTTTTAAGATAAACAATTAGTTAAAAAACGTATATGAAATTTTTAAAAAATATGTTTTTAAAAAATATAATCAAACAAACGGACCCTACTAATAAGTTGTAATATTTAAGTTTTTTCCTACAAAAATAGTAAGCCCCAATCCGTTAAGATAAATTAGTATTGAAAAATTTATTTTAAAAATAATATTATAGCATTTTTTGTGATATGATTTACGTGAGACAAAATAGTGGGTAGAAAAAATAAAAGGATGGTCGGAAGACGTGTTCATAAAATATTCAAAAAACATTTCCCCAATATTATTCTATTCAAACAAAGCCAAGGACTTTTTAGTTAAAAAATTAAAAATGGAGTGCAATAAATATTTCTCCTTCTTTTTTTATATTAGGCTCCAAATGAATTATGTTATAAGAGTATATGCATGCTAAAAATTATTGTAAATGTGTTTAGTATTTTTTAACATTTCTGTTTTTTGAAAAGTAGCTTCCAAGTGGAGTTAAGTCATCTAAACTAGTTCCGTTGTTAAACTAGTATTTAAATTAAAAGAATTGATTAGCTCGTTGTTTAGATTGTAAACTAAGTAAAGTCATAAGATTATGACTTGAATAAGAATTTGGTTAGGTTTAAGTTTGGTTTGCCTAGCTTTTGGCGGACACCTTAGACCACTTTTTATTATTGTAAAAGGTTAAATAATGTAAAACAAACACAATTTCTCACATTTGCATCTATATTAATTTTGTATATTCTTGCCTTCGAATGGTACACTTGTTGAACTAGGAAATAAAACTGTAATTTCTCACATTTGCGTCTATATTAATTTCGTATATTCTTGCCTTCGAATGGTACACTTGTTGAACTAGGAATTGTGATAGTGAAACCAAAGTTATGATATAGAAAAAGTATATGATGGGTTGGCTCCATTACACGCCCTCACTATAATTATACACTTATTTTTCAATCATAGGATTATTATACCCCGACAAATAAATTTGCATACATTGATTTTCAGTTTTTCTAAAATCAGTTTTTATAAAAATTAGAAACTATTAAGAACAAGCTCTTAGGCTGAATTTTTTTCCCTTTTTGGGATAGAAAAATATAAAACTTTTATTGTACACTTCTAATTGATACTATGGTATTCCACTTTTATTGGCATTAATCCTTTTTTGGCTAAGTATTATTGGCATTTATCCTTGATTTTTCGGCCTATTATTTCAGTTTTTGCACGAAATCTGTAATTAATATTCTACATACTTCCGAAACCCAGGCAATAAAAGGGACGAAAAGAAAGATTCTGATACAGTGAAAATTTATGATTACAAATGCATTTCGATGGACGAGGTAACCACGGACAAAGCGATATCATGCTTGCTTCAAAGACAAGAATTCGCATAATTATTAAGGGTGGGGCTTTAATGATTTCATTGCCAATCTGGCAATTTTCCAGCTATAATATGATACGAAAATAATAATGTTAATTATAGTTTTGCCAATTTTGTTTTGTGTACCCAATTATTGCATTTCGGAATTGTCAAGTGATCTTAGTTAAGATTGAGCTCTGGAAACATTTCTTTTTTCCAAGCTTCATATATAAAACGAATATTATGGGAATGGAATCTGTATCTCAGTTATCTTTCTTGATCATTGAAGAAATCTCAAACCAATAGGCCCTGTCTTGAGCTTGGAATTAAATCTGTGTTTCAGATGACAATTGAAACACCTAATTGAGCTAAATATATATATATATATATATCCATAAACATCGAAAATCGACGATTTTCATCCCAAATTATACATTATTGTGAGCTTAGAATATTGACAAAACATAAAGGATTGAAACTATCTAAGCAAAATATAGTTGTTGAGTTCATCAAGAACACAAATTATGTCCACAAAATGAATAAAATTGGAGAATTTTTTTTTATTGAAGTTATTGGTGCACTTTCTTCAATGAAAAGCCAAATTATCCAGACAAACCAATAATTCACAAAGGGTAAAATGATATGTTGTCAACCTAGGAAGTAGGAAATTATGACATGTTCTTTAACTCAATGCCATTAGTTAATTCTACATTAAAACAGTTGATATCTAGAGGATAAAAAATATTAGGCAGAGACTAGGGAATGAGTATGCATTTTCCACAAGAGTAAGTATAGAAGAATATTCCAAAATAGTTGTAATCTATTTTATTTTACATCAACGAAGACTTTAGCTCTCAAATGGGTCTTTCTTTTGCCAAATATTGGTGAGAAATTTTGTGTTATCAGCTTCTTTTTCTGACAATTGTGTATGTAGATTTATTGACTTAATTTTAAAGAAAGTGGTATTGAAAATGAAGGGAAGAGAATTGGAAAGAATTTGAAAAGGGCAGACTACATTTACATGTTAGTCTTCTTCAACAACTGTTTACAAAAAGGCAAAAGCACATGCAAGGATTAGTACTTGAGTCAAATATAGGCATTCGGTGATGTTACTTATCAGACTGTTATTGAGTCCTAATTTGGATATTGATATATAGCATGTTTCTCTTTATGCAGCCAAAATAGATTTACCATTTAAATAAATAAATTTATTTGCATATCAATTCAGAATGATTCTAAAAAGCAAAATAAGGGCTTGAAAATATAATAGCCCTTGAATCTTAGAAAGATGCCATAAACTTTTACCAATGCCTTCTTTCTCATTTCCAGAAATTATCCTTTATTAATCAAGCGAATCAAACGAAGTTTAGCTTTTCTAAAAATCAACTTTAGCAAAAAGTTAAAGATGAATTGTTTCTTATCCAACATCTCTTTTTCCTACTTTCTGTGGTAATGTTTTTTAAGTTTTATATGTATGTTCTATTTCACAAACTAGTGGAACTTAAACATTTTCATGCTCACATTCAAGTTCCAAAAGACATAAAACAAGTAATAGCACGATCCATAGATTGTTTGATTCATCAATATATGATGAGATTTTAAATAAAGTAAAGGGTTAGACAAGAGGTGTAAAATATCATCATGATCAAGTTTGACTCTCAAACCCTAAACATGTATATATAAGCAACAGTTTTAACTTGTCGAGTTTACAATTTTAGAATTAGAACTTGATTCGATTTATACTCGAGCTTGAAGAGCCTACAATCTTGGAGCTCAAGCTTAAACTTGAGTTCGAGTTAAATATTCAAACTTTTACAAAAATTTAATTTTTTTTATTAATAAAATGACAAAATTACCTCTTTTGATTCACAGTTATGTAGTGTAAAAGATACAATTTGTTTAGAAAGTATAGATATTTTAGTAATTTTATACATATAAATAACAGATACACACACACTCAAATAACTTGATGATGAACTTTCGTGTGTGTGTGTTTGAACTCGACTCGATAATTGGTTTGAACCGCCTAAGTTTGGCTTTGGCTCTAGTTTGGCTAACTTTGAATTCAAGTCAAACTTTTGATCGGCTCACAGCCTACAAATAGGCTTAGCAGTGGGTTTCCCTATTATTGAACTTGGCAATTATTAGAACTAAAACTCGCAACAGTATTAAAACAAGGAATCAAATCCGGTTGAGACATTTATTCTATAGCACATTATAGTCCAAAACATAACATGACGGCATAACCGCTTCCACACAATTAATTAATCAAAGAAGTATAATTGGTGGAACAATTTTTTTAAACAGACAAAAACAAAAGATCGGTCGAATTTCTAGGCAAAAAGTAAAAGATACCGACCTAATTCCTAATTTAATTTCTTAAGAACGACTTTAATACAAAGTTTATGATAGAATAATATGTGTATATAGTTCTCAAACTGGGGATCTAATTAATTCTCAACTCGTCTGTGAGTCTACGATAATTCAAAGAGACTGTTCAGACACACTAACCCAACTATTACAATATATATATATATATATATATATATATATATATATGTCTTTGTCGGCAATAAAATGTAATGCACAGCCGGCCAGACAGGAACAGTCAATACCCATTTTACCTTAAAAAGGGGGAAAAAAAGAAAAAAAGAATGAGAGAAACGGTCAATGCTTTATAGCCATGTGGTCAAAAATGGTAAAAGTAAGTAGCAGACTAGGGGTGTATTATAGCAGTTAAATTTGGAATTTGATACAGTGGAATTTGAATTGAACTTTCTACACATGATGGCGGTAGGTCAATTAATTTCTTAAGTTTTGTTCAAAAAAATTGTCCAATTAAATTCAATGTTATAGTACATAATATCGTCCAGCTATTCTCAACTGAAATTTAAGTAAATAGGGAAGAAAAGAGCAGGGACCTTCTTTTTTTTTGTTTTTTTTTTTTTTTGGTTGGGGGGGGGGGGAGGTGGTAAATTTAGTAATCAGCTGGAAATAGGAGTCATAGGATTTTCTATATTTCTCAAGACCTAAGAATTCATATGAAATTCATATAACTATATCTTTAATTATTCTTGATTGTTCTGGATGAAGTATTTTGTAAACGCGTTAATTAAGTATCTTTTTATATCACATGTATTTATTGAAAATAGAATTATAATATTCTTAAATGCTTCAAAATTAAAAAAAGGAGCCATCCAAAAATTCAAAGATTATAGTGTTTATGCTGAATTAAGGAACAAAATGGATTGGTCATTAGGACATGCAAAATAACAAATTGGAATATTGTAGACCAAAATGCATCTAGCCCTCATGCTCTAGAAATGAAGGTCTATTGGTAACACTTTTTTTTTTTTTTTTTTTGAATGTATTGTATGCGAGATAAAATATTAATTAAAAGTTATTTTTTAAAAGTGTTTTTGTAAAATTCTTTGAATGGTTAGTTGCCAAATTGAGCCATGACATTTTTCTTTCATTTGAATTGGAAAAAAGAAAAATACACTAGGATTGTGGTCCGATTGGTGCAAGATGACGAAGGCACATCAAGTCGGGTTGTCTTTACTCCCGCGTTTGTCGCTGATGTGTAATTCTCCTCGATTGACAGATATGCTGCTCTGAGCCATCCGACTGACTGACTGACTGACTGAGTTGAGTGTGCAAAATAAAACTCACTGCGACCCAGTCAGACCAAATAGGTTTTTTGGCCTTTGGGTTTATCCCAACCGCAACCGATGGGGGGTTTTTCTTGGCCTTTTCTGTTCTTTTCTACACACATGACGCGCCCCCGTGAGAAAAACAATCCATGACTCAAACCAGATAAAACTGATTCTCTGTTTTCTTTTCTTTTTTTTTCTTGATTAAAATACAGCTAATTATTGGTCTAAGAAATTCTTTGAAAAAAAGTTATTGTTATTGTGTGAAATTATGTCAATAACGTAGAAAAAATCACAGAAGCACACAGTAGCTTTTCTTAATTCTTGTACATATCACATCTATAATATTGATGTATGACAAATTTGGTTGTAGAATTGGCAAGGGATTGATCCTTCTTTCCTCACTGTAGAGTACAGTACCACAAGCAAAGCAAGTCCTTATAAAGTGGCCACCATATCATTCTTTACTAAATTACACATTTCTTTCGCTTTGGCCTCTACTAAATTCCCGTCTCTCTCTCTCTCTCTCTCCCTTCAACTTCATCCATCAATTTAACTTGCTTACCTATGGATAACCAAAGGGGTCCTCTTCTGAACTGGACATACTTCTACCAAGGAAAGGTTAGACATTATTTCTTCTTCAATTCATTATAGGCTTTTAAGAAGTAGCAATAATGGGTTTTTCTTGATTGTAAGAAGTACTAAAAATGTTTATTTTGCTGAAACAGGGCATCGATGAACTTAGGCAGTCTCTTTTGCTGACTACCATGGAGCTGGAAAGTACTAAACTAAAAGCACAGGAGGAGCTGAAAATGAGAGATGATCAAATTTTTCAACTCAAAGATTTGCTCAACAGAGCCATCAAAGAAAGGGATGAAGCACAACAACAATGCCAAAGACTTTTGCTTGAGAAACTATTATTCCTGCAGCAGCAGCAGCTGATGCTTAAGCGGCAGAATCATCAAAGAGCACCACTTTCAGGAATTTCCAGCATTGAAGATGAGCCCAGAAGAGGAATGGACTCCAACAATGGCTTTTCTTCCTCCGATTGCGAAGAAAGCATTGTTTCATCACCAGTTATTGAGCCAATTCCGCCTCAAGAAATCCCACAAATACAGCCACAACAGGCCACAGTAGAGCTGGACCCAACATTGTCAATTTTAGCAGATAGGCCATTGCCTGAAACAGGGAAATTCTTGCAAGCTGTAATGAAAGCAGGACCATTGCTTCAGTCACTTCTTTTAGCTGGCCCTCTTCCACAGTGGCGCCACCCTCCACCACCACTTGATTCATGCCAGATTCCACCACCACCATTGGTCATCCCATCACCAACACCACCAACTCCTCCAGCACTGCCAGCTCATTCCTTAAATCAAGATTCTTTACTCACCATTGCGGCCTACAACGGTAACATTAGCAACTGTGCTAGAGTAAACAGGAAGAGGAGTTTCTTTGAAGGCTCTGATTCTTCTACTGAAGCCAAATATCAAAGGCTTGTTCTTCAATGACTGGTAGCATTTGTCTACTACCACCCTACAAAGCAGATTAACACACACAGTTCCATTCTTACAGGAGGTTTGGAGGATGATTTTGGAACCTGCGGTCAACTGATCATAAACTAGCATTTTGTACATAGTTTAGAAATTCTTGATTTAGAGGGGAAAAATCGAAGTTAATCAGCTGTAGCATAAGACTTTAGGGAGACAGAGATGGTTGTTGCTTGTGGTCCTGTTGTTAGTTTCTTTTATGGCTCAGTATTGGTTGGCTTGTCACCTTCACCGATGTCAAGTTTTCCCTCCGCCTTGTGCCAAAGGGATTTGATTTTTCAATATAATTCCAAAATGTAACGTGGGATATTTTGTGAGTTTTAGATAGTACAAGTATCTTTAGTTTGGTTGGGTATGCAAGTTGTAATGCAACGTTTTCTTAAGGTAATTGCAGTGCAATACATGATGAGAGGAAATTGCATATTCTGTTCTATGTTATGTTAGAAGGCCAAAAAGTGGCTATCAACGGAACAAAAACTACTAGCATAATCATATAAACTTTCATTCAACATGCAATGTTTAACATTAGCTACAGATTCTTGACAATATATGACATCAAGACATGTGAGGGTGAAGGAACATCAAACCTTTAAAAAATAAAAAATAAAAGACGTGCGAAGGTGAAGGAACATCAAATCTTTAAAAAAAATAAATAAATAAAGAGGAATAAGACAATGGTGTTTTTAGACCGTGGATTAGTTACATTGGAAGGTAGAAGAAGGTTGAAGCCAAGCAGCAGAAGGTCCACGAGAGCCCTTGCAGTCGAGCTGAGTGGTTCCCACAAATCAGAATCAGGATCTTCTACTTGTGCGTGATTAATTATTTAAAGTGGATTTGAACTTTGAAGTGATCTTAAATTAATTTCTGCTACACTGCTCTATACTTAAATTTAATCTGCTACCACTTCTTTCTCCATCCACCCCCCCACTTATATGTTGTTAAGTTTTTTCTAAAAAGTTTTGTATTTTTCTGGCAGTCAATTACTGATCTAATTTCTTATGTTCACAAGATATCGAATTGTTTAAGAAAAGGATGCAACATTTCAACCTTCCTCTTTAACTTTTGCCTTTTGATCAGAAAAACTGACCTCCAAGGTTTCACTACCTTTTCTTTTGGTCCGACCACAAGCTACTGAGACCAGTACCGGTTTTCCATTTCTTTTCAAGTGTCATTATCGCTTGCAAACAACTAATTTCGGGTTGTCTTCTTCCTCCCCCATGTGGGTGGAAGTAAGTTGCAAGGCAAAGAAAGAATGAGCTACAAGGAAAGAGAGCCTGCTCTTTAGCTTTTACTGGGAAAAGACATCATGAAGAATCAAGAGTCAATCACCTAATGCCTATAGGAGGGAAATCTGGCAAGAGTTTATTCAAAACATACATTTGGGATAATTCAGAAGGCAAAGTTGGTTCTCTATATTAGACACGAGGTGCATTCATTTTGGAATGAAGACAAACTACGCCGATTTAATTTTCTTCTTTGGCGTCTTAAAATAGCTCTTCGAACCAGCAAAAATTCATTTATCATGCACGCACATGCCAGGAAAGACCCTCGTTTAAGACATCTATCCAATTGTCTTGCGTGCCATGAGATGCAAAAACGAAATCCAATCAAATCAGAGGCCAAAGTTCTTCTACATTATGACTACAGTCAATATAGGAACATCAGTTGGAAGAAGCAACACGATTACGATTCTTGACTTGGAAGTCTAATGAAGTCTTAGTAGACTTCAGGGATAGCAGCCTTCGAAAGGAATGGCAAAAGCCTGAAACCATCCTTTTCTTCCCATACCTAACCTCTTTGATCCTCGGCCTAGTGCGCATTTGACGAACATCATGCTCGGTTTTCCAACATCTCCGAGTCCCGCAATGCAGCAATCATTAGCCTCAAGCACCCAAGTCTAGCCACCCAAAGAAAAACTAAAATTGATTGAGAAAGACGCTACGAACTGTCGGACGGCGAAGCTGAAGAGGCATTGGAATTGTATAAAAACCGGTAAAATAGACACCCAGAAACAAACTAGAATATACCTTCGACACGCGTTTCTTATACTTAATGACTACATGCTCCAAAATCCAAGGTCAAAATTTTTCTCTGTGGGAGCCGCAAAAGAAGACACTCCAAGTAAAGTATATGTTTCTATCATCCAGCTATAACTCCAGTTTAGAGAACACGGCTTTACGTTTCATCAGATTCAGTTGAGCTAGGATAAAAAAGTCAGGGTAAATGCTCACATTTTTTCTAGAGGCTGGAATAAATCTTATTTAGTTTTTCCACATTACCCAATTACACAACAGCTGGGAAATGCCAAGCCAGAATGCTAAGTCAATCAACAGGTTACAAAGGGAAAACTGGAAGCAGCAACTCCAACAATACAGTGAATCTCTACGTTTCGTAGCAATGTGACAATGTTTTCAAACTGATGGGAGTGTCTGCAACTTGTAAAACCAGACTCGTTCACCTTCTGTCAAATTTCCAGTATCTGAATTGGAAGGATGACAACCAGCATTAGAAGTATAAAAACTTAGAACCAAAAAAATACAGAACCACAAGCGAGCCAAAAAAAGGAAAAAGATTCACGAAGTCCAAAAACACTCATGTCAGACAACATATGATGACGAAATAAAGATTGGGTAATCTAACTAGTTCCATTTAAAATAGGTGGAAGAGAAACAATCAAAAGCCTCTGGATAGATTACAGAACATTATTTTGGTAACTGATTCATGATCCTAAAAATGAGAAGTTCAAATGATATGTATTAATATCCTGGCCTGTATTATCCATATTCTGACTACTGTTTAGATCAGTGGAACCAGTTAATCAGATTTGACAATAATGGAAGTTTCAAAGGGCACTGACTTACTTTTGTTGAGGACCTGCTCAGGCTGATATGTACAGTAGGCATCATTTCTCCAAATGAATTGTTTTCATCCTTCTTCATTATCATCATGGTTCCTTTTATAGTGATTTTGAGCTTTATACATATCAGCTACCTGCAAGTCAGCAATGATTCAGGAAAAAGTCACGGAGCAATATTTAGCTAACAAGTGAAAGATTATTGTTGGAGTGATAAAATACAATTAATCAGAAAATTTTTCTTTACCATATCAGATGACGAGGCATCCTCTGGATTCTTATCCGCTCAAACCCAAAGCAAACGTGGAAACTGCAGTGAGATTCCCTTTGGAACAAGATAACCAAAGCGAAGGGATATGAATAATAGCTACCAAACAAAAAGTACCACTGTCCAAGATTAACATATGATTTACCTAACAATGATCTCAACTCCCAGTTTACTAGTAGCTTGGTATGTCAGAACAGTAAGTGCCATAGTGTGGACATAAAGTGCAACAGCAGCATAGATTTTCCTTGAGGAGGAAGGGAGGGGAAGCTCATTTCAAGATTTCAAAAAAGTTCGAAAATTATATCCTAGACAAAATACTTCAAGTAGAACATTCTTAAAAAAGAGTTTGCCCCTTCTAATATCTCAAAATTCTAAATTGCACCACTCATTTATGCTGCTACAGACTTAAGCCCACACCCCCCCCCCCCCTCCCCCCAAAAAAAAAAAACAAAAACACCACAAAAGCAGCACATGTTACCCAGGCTCGGGTATGGAAGTCCTATGGACTGGACTTGGGTAACCTAGGGCAAAGTGAAGCGTCAAGCAAGAGTCTTGGGTCGGCCTATTACTGCCTAAAGGATAGAATGAAGGAGAGAAGAAGAAGAAAAATGACCGGCACAAATAGTCTTGAGAACTTAATAAAGTATGATGAATTGACTTCCAGGAGGTTCAGATGTTAAGTTTTCTTTAGTTGTACACCTTTGGACGTAAAGAAGTGCATATTCATGATGATATACATGCCAAATTTAGTACTTATCTGAATCCACAATACCAGTAGCAGCACGATGAACACGACTGATACTCAGATCAGCAGCTTTTACCTCCCAAACCTGAAAAGATTATACAACTCAAAAAATCAAAACATACAGCGGTACTAATAACCTGCATCAAACATGAGCATGCTACAAGAAAATCTATATTCCAAAGAAAACAATTTCCATATGTATAACTATGTTACATGGACTCGGGTACGAATGAAGATTCCAACACAGGTACTGTAGAGCAAAGTGAAAATTCTAGTTATTATATGCCATACTTATATCCATATCGTATCAACACGACACAACACAGCACAGGTATGGTGGGATGAGAGAAGAGCCCATGTAACTGAGATGTACAACACAGAAAATGTTCATAAATGATCCAAGTGTAGTATAAAGGAGGGAAGTAATAAACAAAACCTGGAAAACAATAAGTTCTCTCCTAACATTTCCTACCAAAGAACAGAAAAAAATCTGCGCATAAAGAATTCAAGAAAACATTGACATAATTATTAATGTAAAACTCATTAGGATCAGTGAGGATCTCACAAAAGAATAGGCAATGAGGGAATATGTTATCTAGTTGGCACTAATGTAAAGAGAAGAGAAATGAAAAGAAGGACGGAGATGATCAAATACAAAACAAAAGAGGATAACTATTACTATCTCAGTAGGTTCACACCACACATCTGGAAATGAAAAGGACGGAGATGATCAAATACAAAAACAAAAAGGAAGTACTATTACTACCTCAGTAGGTTCACACCACACATCAGGATTCATAGAATCTGAAAACCAGAAATAAGGCTGGGATATCATTTAAACCCAGAAGCATGTCAGAATCCATATAAGGTTCTGTTAAATACAAAATTCTTGCCATTCAATGAAGAAGCGAAGGAAAAAAACCTTTGGCTTGGGAATAACTTAGAACGAAGGCTGGCAAAGCGCTCTTCAAGCACAGCTTCAGAGAACCCAGTGCCTAGGCAGAACCAAAAAAGTTTCTAGGCATCTGATATCAAGGATATACACATGTAGACAAGTAATAAAGTTTTCTATCAACATATTAGTGGATTTCCTATTGAGAACTCACCATCCAAGAAATAGACACTTTACCAATTTTACATATGCTCTGGTATTCCTTGTTGTTGGATATCATAACAAGCAAGGAGAAAGGCTCCATAAACACCTAAAAAAGGTTGCCAACAAAATTATGACATCAACTTTCTATAAATGCAAAGACGTTAAGACAAGGTAAAAAGCAAAATAGCGTAAATCATCAACTCTATCTATAAGACGGTGAAGTGTGTAAACCACACTGACACAAGCCTGAATCTTAGTCCAAAATAAGCAATCAATCAATTAGTGACCTCCAATTTTACAAGAAAGATTTGCTAAATTACCAGTGCGTTTTCCCCTGCTGTGGAAAGCAGCAATAGGAACCAAATCCAGCGAGTCAGCAGTGCTGTAGATTAGACATGGTGGAAGGTAAATTGCACAAGCTCAACAAGAATAATCAATGCTGAAAGTTCAATACACATACCTATCCATGTAATCCTTTTTCAACTTCAGCCAGTTGTTTGACTGCTTTGAAGCCTCACATGTGGCATCTTTCTTCAATGTTTTGATTATCAACTCCTCACAACTGCAAAGTTGTACGGACAAAATAACATATGGAACTTGTAGAGTCTGTAACAAAGGTTCATTGACTCTGCAAAAAGAAGCTCCAAGCTGGAAGCCTTCAGGTGAAGCTATGCTACATCTCAACAATGAAAGCAAATGGAAGAAACCACTACTTTGGCAAATTCTATTAACTTCACCAGCTATTACTTGCAGAAAATGCCCTCCCTGGGCCCATGGGATCATGTGGCAAGCAAGCTAGCAAGAATGAGAGCACAGGGAAAACAACCTGAGCTAAACTATCTGAATAGTCAGATTTCCTTCACCAACCTAAACACTAGTGCAAAGTGGATGATCTTATGTTAAAATACGCAAGCATAAGATCAGCTAATACAACAGGTTTGCTGTAAGAGAAACAAAATGCATAAAACACAACTTTGTCCACAAGTGAAAGTTGCAGCAAAACAGCAATGATGATTTCTGCTAAGTATAGAAGACCAAAAAAAGGTCACGTTTTAACAAGAAAATAATGTGGTTTAGGCAACAAGGAAAAAAAGGCCAAGAAAGGAAAATGTGATCTCCAACTCAACAAACACAAGTTACCTGGTGTCAATAGCAGCTTCAAGGAATTTCTGTATTTCCTCAAGATCATGTGATGTTATTGCTGTAGCAAATTGGAAAAACCCAGGTTCTTCCTCAAATGACTTGTAAATGTGCTATGTAAAACCAGTCTTAAAGAGTAAAGAAAAATACATGTCAAAAGCTAAAAACTTAAAAATTCAATAATCAGCATCAAGATGATTGCCTGATAAATTTTTATTGGACCCAAGATTCTAGTTAAGCTTACAGTTAAAATGTTGGTGTACTCTAATGATATCTATCCAGCTATAGAAAAGATTTACTCCACTATTACCAAACAATGGGGATGGGTATCGAGAATAAAAATGTCCCAAAATTAATAAAAAGAAGCAAGCAGATTAACAATTAAAACATTATAGAAAAGTCAGGTCTCCACTGGCATCTGTATCTGGAAGAGGGGGAGAATAAAACAAAAGTATGCAAAAGTACTTGACTGGTTGCTTTTACAGATTCAGACATCTTATGAATACTTAAAACATAAAGGTAATGTGAAGTAAAATACATTCCAAATCCACAGTTACACCTGAAGATGCTTGATGAAAACATGTACAACAGTTAGTAAAATCCAGAATTTAAAATTGTGTATTACAAGCTTGATCTAATAAATTGGATTTATTTGGCTATCAGATCACAAAACTTAGAGAATTTCAGTGACAAAATGGTTATAACACCAATAAGGATGGCTGTCTGAAACGGGTTCACCAAGAAATAAATAGCTTCTCGCATGCTGCAACTTCATTTTAAATTAGAAAGGTTCCATATAAAGGTCACACACGATAGCTCACAACCACCGTTGCTTGCCTACTAATTTCAGTGATTCTACAGCTATTCCCGCTTTAATCCATTAAGTGGAATAAAACAAGCCTTCTGCGGGCTATCTATAGATGTCAGTTAGTCCAACATGAACCAAGATCCAGGGATTTGTTTACTTGTAAGGACCCAAAATATCAACCAGTTAGCTGGACCAACCTTTTGTCCAATAAAATGATGTTTTTGCCTCAGTAAAATACAGTAAAACAGAATGCTATATGCCCAACTTCCTTCCATGCACGTTTAACGTGACACTATCCTCATATCTTTGTAATTGCTTCATTTAGGATATAAAAACTTCTTCAAATAAAGGACACTTCTTTTCTATGTAGACAGTCCACAAAGTCCGCACCCCCCCCCCTCCTTTTCTCTTTGCTTTCCCTCTTCTTCTCAATGACAAATTGGTTACTTTCTTTGGAAGAGTGTAAAATTGGTTACAGTTGGGTTCTTTTTAATTTAAAGGAGAGAACGAGAAGGAGGTCAGAAGAGGTTCTTCGGGTGATACTCAAATCTCCTGAAGCACAACCACTTTACATGTAGTGTACTCGGAAAATTTTGGTCGAATCATTTTTAGTAATTTGTCTTATAAATAAAATGTTCAAGAGTCTTTTGCCCAGTCATACTATACAGGTAAACAATCTTTGATGATTCAATTTCTTTTAATCATATTTTATTTTCTTCTCTAATCCATGATTCATTTTCAACAAGCGAAGAAAATTTAGAGAAGCATTATTAACACTAAAAGTAGAGAAAGATGGTAAAGCAACAGAATTGTCATGGAACAAACGGTAGAATACCTCTATGACTGTCAAGTTGTTCTTGTAGAAGAGGTTGGCCATTGATATACAAGATATCAAAAGAAAATATGCAACATCAACCTTTAGTTCACTCAAGACAACATTTTTACAAGCCCACGTGCTGAGGACCTGTCACAAAATCATATTTAGTAAGCCTGACTTTGTTAAACTTTCCTGCCACTATAGCATTATACACTTCATCAATTATTAAACTTTTGAGAAAACAATAGACCACAAAATGAGCCAGCATGAGAAGGCCTACTGCAGTGCAGCAGGGAAAACAAAGTGCTAAGCTCAGACAGCCATACTCAAGCAATCAAGGAGACTCTTCCTGTTTTTGAAATCAATAACCAGCTTGAAACAGTACGTTCCAAATCAAAACTTTGAAATGGGTTACTTGAAAATACTACTTTGAAATCGCAGCCACAACATCAGGAAACTTTCTGCTCTGCATTTCGACTATATATCTCAGCTGTAACATTCTCCATGTGTTGTGTCTGCAGGGCAAGGACAGAGAAAGCTACATCAGCTGAAACTGTGAAAAAATAACACATACTGTGGGCTGTCTAGGTGTTATATATAGTTTCCTGCTACCGGAGCCGTTCTCCATCATACTTGTATTCAAAGGTGAATTCAATATCCTGAAACTTATCCAATATCTCAGAAACTCCTTCAGTTGGTTTTGCTAACATATGTCCAACCTGAAGACCGGGTGAAAAGACACATGTCTTGGGGAGATCCCATACACCATCAGCAAGAAGAGCAGGGATTATTCTATCATAGACTGAAAATATGGAGCAAACTTGTTTGAGAATTTTGGCAGCCTGAGGGAAATAAAAGTAATTTCAACACAAATTTATGAAACAAACAACAAAATATCTCTCAAATTTGCACATGATACTCGCATAATATGATCACAATTCACGAAAATTTTTTATTCGAATTTGTTTAGGTCTAAAAGCATGACAACGTACCTCTTCTAACGGAGAGTATATATTTTGCAGGAATTGAAGATTGCTTATCAGCATAAACTGCAGGATGGCCCAAAGCAGCTAAGAGAGTTTGTTCGGCCAAACCAATATGCAGTTTTGCCTGCATGTAGAGTTCAAACAATGATTATATAGGAATATTTTAATAAGGGTGCCAGTAGAAGATACTAGATTGCCTGTCCTCTGACCTGGAGTAGACGAATCAAGTATTGAGGTTCACAATCAGTAGCTGCAACAATCAGTACTTTTGATGCGATTCTTTTTCTTCTCTTAACTATCCTTACCAGATTCCTAATGCAAACCACGGACAAAGACAGATTTTTTAGTTCAAAAAACAAAAAGAAGTAGATCATTATGCTTTTCTCTTCATCAACAAATTATTAACAAGTGATAAAAACAAGCACCAATTCCATTTACATTTGGAAGTACATTTGAACAGTGCATTATACAATCAATCACTAGGGGCCTACCATCCTTTCTACAAAGACAATACTTGCAATTTATTAATAACTTGCTACTCAAGAGCAGAGTAAGAAGGAGGTAAGCAAGACAATGGCAAGTAGCCTCTTGTCAATGGTGAATAAATGAGGTAATGATTGGTGCCATGATTCAGAATGAACAATGTAGTCAAATAGGATTCTAGGTCCATGCACCCACAAGATCAGAGATGCCTGAGGCTCATTTTTATTATAAAAGACCATTAAGAAAAAGTGCTTTAGTCATAAACAAATAATTAATAAAAAAATAAAAAAGAGATTGCTTAATCAAGTAAAACAGTGAAAATAAAGCTAGTGGGCAAATGTAACAAAAAACTGTTTGCAACAGCATGTAGCTAAATACGATGGCATTAATTAAGGTAAAGCATGGCATTTGGACATAACTTTTGTGGTTCACAATGTTGGACCAGTTTTAGGAACAAAATGGACAACTTGCCATGAACGTAACAGTATGTCAGTAATGATTCCACATATTAACTCCAAAAAACTTATAAATTTAACTGCTCAATAAATTTAACAGTATGGCAGCAATAAAAGCACACAAATCACAGCTTTTTAATTGAAGCAATTAAAACAGAAGAAATGATAAACTTTTGATTAGATGTGGCACTTGGCGGCAATGACACTTCTCTTACATCTCATAATAGATCATTAGAATGAGAAAAAAGATATCTTTCATTTATTTTTGGAGAGATAGGAAAGAACTGAATTAGAAAAAAAGTACCATTGCCTCAGTGTGTTCTACAGTAAGCAGTCAGAGTCAGACTAGTCGCACTCTCACCATGGACTTGTATGATTCCTTTCTTCTTCCTTATTCTCTATCCTATTTTGCCACGCATTCCAAATAATTAAACAATGCCTCAGACCTCCTCTACATTATGTAAATAAAGAACAGAAGACAAAATCTCTAACTTTCATTTGCTACACGTAAGGACAAATTTCTACCTGTAACTTTATCATTTCATTCAATAAAAAATTCTTGAAATTCTTGGCATCAAGATAAGGAAAACCAAATCCAAGCACAATAATATTCAAAGATCAAAGAAAAGAAATTCATTGATTTCTAAACCATACTCAACATTTGGTAAAAAACAAACAACTGCAACATAATTGACTTTCACCTTATAGTGCTTCTTAATATGAGCTTCTGTAGTCCCACAAGCTTCCGCAAGCGCTTTAATAATCAAAAAATCCCTAATTCCAAGCTCCCATCCCTCATAAGCAGCACCAATCTGATTCACCAAAAGGTACAGAACAACCACCAAATCCTCCAGCATCATATCCATCACAGACCTCAACATACTACAAACAATCTCACTGATCACAATGGGCCCCTGACTCCTTCGAAATGGCAACCAACACCTTCGCCAAAACATAAAAGTAGCCCTCTCTCCCATCCCCCAGTACGCCGTGTTTTTGGGATTAAAACTTGCCGCCTTCTTCTTCAACTCCAAAAGACTCTCATTCATTAGGACTAATCACCGCCAAGGTTTCTTAACCACCCCTCCATCATTCTCCCCTGAATCCACATTTTTCTCCATCCGGGCTTCCTTAATTTTGCCCAAATCGTAATTTTCCTGATTCTTTTCCATCCGGGCATCTTTAATTTGAACTAGATCAGGTTCTCGAATCACAATTGGACCAGAGCTTTCTGAAGCGTAGGTGGTGGTGGTGGTTTTTCTCCGTTTCTTGGGCGAGGTTTCTTGATTTTCGTGTTGGTGGATTTGCTTGTTGTCCTTGAAATGAAGTAGTCAAAAACCGTACGGCGAGGAGCCAATGCTATTAACATGGGATTAATTGAGGAAAAGAGGGATTTGAGAGAGAAGGGTTTTTGGAGGAAGAGAGAATCGGGTTTAAGGATGAGTAGTTTTTTGAGGGGAAGTTAGAGAGTGAGGTGGGTGAAGAAACAGAGTGAAGAAGAAGAGCATGACCTGAGGACCATGAACATCAACCGAATATTCGGCGGTTAATTTAGTTATGGGCTGATTAGGGGAGGAAAGGTGGAGGATCGATTGGAGGGAAGGAGGAGGCAAATGGCGGGAAAGAAAATTGATGCGGTTTTATGCGGTGAAATTGCCATAGAAGCTTACGTTGGTTAGAAAATAGCGAGAGCTTTAACCTTCTCAGTTAATTAATATACGTGCACAATATAAAATGGGACAGTGAGATAGAGACTAGTTTTTTTTTTTTTTTTTTTTTTGAAACAAGATAGAGACTAGTTAGAACATGCAATTTAAAGTGCTCAAGTTAACATAAAGGGGAGTAATAATGGACTACGTTGTAGTATTTTATTAAGTGTATATGTAAAGTAAAAAATGGTTTAAAATAGATTTGAAAAATGAGTTTTAAAATATACATGGTTAAAAAATGTATATGAAAAATGAGGTTTAAAAAATAAATATATATAAATACATCAATACTCTTTTTAGTTTTTTGCTAATTTTTTGTTTTGGACAAAGGATGTTAACATTTTCGGATTACTATCAAATTTGAATAATAAATTTAAGTTTATGTCATTTGATTTACATGTTTTATTTATGTCATTAGACCGAGGAAGGGCATATTCCAAATTTAACATAGGTTTATATCGTTATTTCACATTTGACTTGAAATTATGAGTGTAAGTCGTTTGGTGGTACGTCACTTGTTGGTTTATTTAATGATACGAACCAAGTGATGAAAGCCCAAATAGATGGGGGCATTCGAATAATCCATAGTGCATCACCAATGCATAGGGGCTTAATCACTCAAAATGGAGGCTTAGAGGCGTCAAGGATGGTCAAAAGGAGCAAGAGGAAGAGGCCATCCAATGCTGGGACGAGTACACCTGCAAGGGTTCAGAAGAAGACGCGTAGAAAAGGCCATCAGAAAGTTTCTGATGAAGGCCGCGGGCAAGGCCGCGCCGCGGCCTTCCCCACGGCCTCCGTCAGAAACTTTGCCAAAGATGGGATGACGTTCTGATGAAGGCCGCACAGAAGGCCGGCCCGCGGCCTAGCCCGCGGCCTTAGTCCATAACTTTACGATTTTATTTGTTTTTCTGCGTTTTTACTTAGTTTATAACGTGTAATAGACTAGTTACTTGCTATATTGGTTATTTAGGGTGTTTTTGCCTATATAAGGCTAATTATTATTATTGTTAAGACAGATTATTGAAGTTGAATAAAATTTACGAGGGTTTTTCCTCTCTGATTCTCTTTGTGAGACTTGTGAGTTCCACGAGTGATTCGTGAACTTCCTTGATATCCTTGAGTTCTAACCAGCGTGTGAGGTTAGGGTTTGGGATCCTCTTCAAACTAGTTTCAGTTCTCGGGTAGAATTGGGGTTAGGTTGTTCATTGATACACAAGAACGATCCTTTGGGAGGGTTGTCCTGTGGATCGCGATCGTGGTGAAGGTTCCCGTTACGTGTTTAACGAGGGGTCTTGGGGCGGATCGCATCAATTGGTATCAGAGCTTCTGGGTTCTTGGTATCAGGTGTATTCAATCCATCTCTTGAATTTCGATTCTTTGAGATTGGATATATCTTTTTATCTTTATTATTTTTGTCAAATTCCTGCAGTAGTTCTTGTGTTTTCCCTATTGTATTTAAATTAATTCCACCCTTAGGGTTTCCTATTGATTTGGGATCTTGTGTCTTTGTGGTAATTCTTGTGAGTTTATTGTTACCTCGTAGTTGTTGTCGTTTTAATCAAATAGTTTGTAATATTTTCTCCAATTTCTGCAATTTTTGCGATATCCTTTGCGTTCTTTGTGCTGTCTTTGCTTCAGGGCGTCTAAAAACCCTAGAAGATTCGTGTCTTTTGTGCACTTGTTGATTGGGTTATTGATTATTGGTGTTTTGTTCACTATTCGTTAACAAAAATCATCAAAAGTCTCATCTCTTGTTAAAAAAAAAAAAAATCGTGACACTGTTCATCGTCACTGTTCATCGGGTACTGTGCACGGAACTGTTCATCCGAGTTACTGTTCACCCGAAACTTTTTGTCCAATTTTCCTGTTTTGGGATGTGAGTGTTAGTGTTAGGTAGTGTTCTTTTCGTCCTTAGTCGAATCTTTACCCATTTGTTTTCCTTCAATCCCTTTTATTTGTTCAAAATTCATCATGTCTAACGAAGGAGAATCTAAGGCATTTGACCTTAGGGATTTTGCTGAGACCATGAATGCTAGCATCCAAGATATGAGGCAGACCATGGAAGCTATGTGTGAGCGACTGGAGAGACGAGGTCATTCACATTCGAGGTCAAGGAGTAGCCACAGAAGTCACCGGAGGAAGATCACCATTGGCTGAATCTAGAGATTCTAATGATGAGATGGGGGCTGATAGGAGACCTAGAAGAGGAGAACAGGGTCGTGATGGCAACATTGGGAGCATTAAAATGAAGATCCCAACCTTCCAGGGACCGGAGTGATCCAGAGCAATACTTGGAATGGGAGCGAAAAGTGGAGCACGTATTTGACTGCCACCACTACACCGAAGAAAAGAAGATTAAGCTTGCTGCGGTGGAGTTCTCAGACTATGCTAGTGTGTGGTGGGACCAGCTGACCACTACCAGACGGAGATGTGGAGAGCGAACCTGTTCGCACATGGATGGAGATGAAGGCAATCATGCGGAAAGAGGTTCGTACCTAATCACTACTACCGAGAGTTACATCAAATGCTGCAGTCATTGACTCAGGGAAGTAGGAGTGTAGACGAGTATGCCAAGGAGATGGAGATGGCGATGATTCGGGCCAATGTAGTAGGAGGATCAAGAGGCCACAATGGCGAGATTTCTAGTTGGCCTAAATCAAGATATTCGAGAGGTTGTTGAGTTGCAGTCCTATGTGGAGTTGGAGGACTTGGTTCAGAAGGCAGAGATTGTAGAAAAGCAACTTCAAAGCGAGGAGGAGAGGTGGTTCAGGGTCTTCTTATGGAAGGACTGGCTGGTATGATAGGAGGGACAAAGATGAGAGGCCCAGAGACTTGAGCAAGCCAAAAGAGGGCATGGGTGAAGGCAAAGGGCAGGTGAAGGCACCTATGAGGTCGCGCGACATCCAGTGCTTCAAGTGCCAGGGACGTGGACACATGGCATCCCAATGTCCTAACACTAGGACTATGATCGTGTTGGATGGAGGAGGCATAGAGAGTGCTTCTTCAGATGATGAGAAGATGCCACCACTGGAGGGAGGAAGTGATAGTGAAGGTCCTATTAGCTGCGAACCTGACAAGGGAGAGCTTCTTTTCACAAGAAAAATTTCAGATGAGTACCCTAAGGAAGCTGGACCTGATGTGCAGAAAGAATCAATCTTCCATACTCGATGTTTCATTGGGATAAGGTATGTGGCATTGCCGTTGACTCTAGGTAGTTGTACTAATATTGTGAATTCATTGTTGGTAGATGAGCTTGGTTTGAAAACAGTGAAGCATCCCAAGCCATATAGACTGCAGTGGGTGAGGGAATAGTGGTGAATTGAAGGTGACCAAGCAAGTCGAGGTCGTGTTCACCATTGGAGCCTACAAAGATAAGGTTTTATGTGGATGTGGCGCCTATGGGGGCATGTCACTTGCTACTAGGGCGTCCATGGCAATTTGATCGCAAGGTGATGTATGATGGGTTCCGCAATCAATACTTGTTCACTTGGCATGGAAAGGACATCACACTTGTGCCATTGACACCGTTGGAAACTCATAGGGACAATGTGAAGCTATCTAAGGAGCTTGAGGTTGCGAAGGGGAAGAAGAAGACGGTGAAGAAGGATCTTACTAATTCTCATTCTTCTCTTCCACATATTTCTTCTGTGCAGGTACACAATGTTCCCTCAGTTGGAGTCATGAAGAAGCAAGATTCGAGGACGAATCTTCTTGAAGAGGAGGGGAATGATACGAACCAAGTGATGAAAGCCCAAAGTAGATGGGGGCATTCGAATAATCCATAGTGCATCACCAATGCATAGGGGCTTAATCACTCAAAATGGAGGCTTAGAGGCGTCAAGGATGGTCAAAAGGAGCAAGAGGAAGAGGCCATCCAATGCTGGGACGAGTACACCTGCAAGAGTTCAGAAGAAGACGCGTAGAAAAGGCCATCAGAAAGTTTCTGATGAAGGCCGCGGGCAAGGCCGCGCCGCGGCCTTCCCCACGGCCTCCGTCAGAAACTTTGCCAAAGATGGGATGACGTTCTGATGAAGGCCGCACAGAAGGCCGGCCCGCGGCCTAACCCGCGGCCTTAGTACATAACTTTACGATTTTATTTGTTTTTCTGCGTTTTTACTTAGTTTATAACGTGTAATAGACTAGTTACTTGCTATATTGGTTATTTAGGGTGTTTTTGCCTATATAAGGCTAATTATTATTATTGTTAAGACAGATTATTGAAGTTGAATAAAATTTACGAGGATTTTTCCTCTCTGATTCTCTTTGTGAGACTTGTGAGTTCCACGAGTGATTCGTGAACTTCCTTGATATCCTTGAGTTCTAACCAGCGTGTGAGGTTAGGGTTTGGGATCCTCTTCAAACTAGTTTCAGTTCTCGGGTAGAATTGGGGTTAGGTTGTTCATTGATACACAAGAACGATCCTTTGGGAGGGTTGTCCTGTGGATCGCGATCGTGGTGAAGGTTCCCGTTACGTGTTTAACGAGGGGTCTTGGAGCGGATCGCATCATTTAATTAACCTTTTCTTATTCTACACTTCATTTAAATCTTTAATTGCTCACATGTATCATTTTTATCAAGTTCAATGGTGGTAGGATTAGCAACTCTTTCTCGACTATATATATATATATATATATGTATGTATGTATGTATGTATGTATGCATGCATGTATCCCTTTTCCCAAGAGGCCGTCCAACGAGGACCCTCTTCTCTTTTTACCTTTCTGTCTTTCTAAAGATCATCTCTCCCCATTTAGTATCAGAGCCAGAGGAGGAAGTGGGGTGTTAATTATGTCTTTCCATTTATTATAATATTGTTCATTTAGATTTATAAACTTTTATCTCATTTCTTGAATTTATGTTTAGACATGTTTATTGCCAACGGTGGGTCTTGGCAGTAAGACCCAGGGTGGCTGTAAGACCTGTAGCACTGTTGAGGGGATTAGAGGAATCTAGTCTGGTATAATCATAGAGGATAAGATATTAGTGTTAAAACCTTATAGATCTATGTTATCTTTATTATAATTTTTTTGAAAGATATAGTTTTTACTCCATGAAACTCAAAGATATTTGTACCTAGGGGAAAGGAGTATTACAATTTTATCTACTTACTGCTTTTTATTATCTTGCATTTATTTTCTTTTGCTTTAATTTTAAATATGCCTTCTTTATATATTCACACACACACATATATGTCTCATAGTATAAAGTCAAAGCAGCTAGTAAATTCTATTTTTCCCCTCCTTGGCATTAAATTCTTCGCCTTTGAGTTTGTTTATCAATGGTTAGTTCTTGGAATTATGTTCAACTCTGTTTATGTCACTTCATTCTCAGTTAACTGATTCGAGATACATCATTGGCAAATGTTTACATGTATATCATAAGATTCCATAAGGTTCGCTAGGAAAGACTGAAGTTACATGGTTTAACAAAAAGGGTGTGCAAAAGAAGAAAAAGAAACAATCGAACATAACGATTTACAATTTTGATGGTCAGTAAGTACATCCAACAACACAATTGGTAGCTTTATTTCAATTCACCAACCGCTTTGGGTGGTTGGACACCACAAAAATACTTAAGTTTTTATAGAACGTGAAGTTAAAGGTTCGAATCTTGTCTCGCGTAAAAAATTTATATGGGTGCATAGAATACTCGTCTGATACGATAGTAGTTCAATTATCGTTGATTCTCTAGGTCCAATTAGACCATTCCCTAAAGAATAAGAGTAGGAGTATAATAAATATTGCCAATTAACGAAAAAAGTTCACTTTACATTTTCAAAACCCAACATAGAACATCATATAAGTATTTTCTATTTGGTTAGTAAACCATTGGCATAAACTATTCCTACCACCATTACCATCTTAAATATAGTTCCATATTATCCTAGAAAGTACAAACTATTGCATGGGAATTGTTAGGGTATTAAATTGACATATTTATTGTAATTAACTTCCCCTTATTTTGGTTAAGAATTGTGTTTAATACTTCCATTTATTCACTTTTTGATATTTGGCCTTAATATAGGAAATTGTGGAAAAATGTTCTAAATTCGTCTAAAATTCCAGAAGACTATGTCTGATAGAGCGTGACCACGGGCTACTTGGTACTGCTGTGCAGCATTCTGGACGTGAATTAGAAGAAATTTGCAATTGGAGGGTCCCACTTTCTTTTGTGTGGTGAATCTGAATTGGGAAGAGGTTTAGAGAGAATTAGAGTTTATTAGAAAAGAGGAATCTTTCCAAAAAGTAAAGATTTTACAAGGAAATTGAGTTGGAGAAGGAAACAAAGAGCAAAAAGGAAAGAAGGAAGGGAAAAAGAAAAAGAAACGTGGAGGAGACAAAAAAAGAAGACATTGGGAACGCAATTTCTGCAGGAGTACATACGCAACTTTGCAGAGAAAAATTAGAGAGTCTTCTTTTAGTTTTAGTTTTTAGTTTTTCTCTCTTCTCTCTCTAGAACAAATTCTTGTTATTTTTCTTTTGGTATTTGAAGACTCTTCTATCTAGTTGAAGGATAATTGAAGCTTTGGTTCATCTATTACTGTGAGATCTAATTGTTTTTATTATTTTCTGCGTTTTTGGGTATTTATTTATTCTCTATTTAATTCCAAGGTGATTGTGTTCATTCTTGTGTGATTATTTTTGCGCAGTTAAATAACTGATCACTATTTAATTGTCAAATAATCTAGAGCCATCTAAAACGTCAAATCCGTAATTGTTTGATAGTTTTAGTATTTGTGGCAAGTGATTAATTCAATCGTAATAGAAACTTTTGAATTATATCACGGAGAATAAATAATCTAATTTGAACAAAGCCTCGTAGGTATTTGCTGGTTAGAATTGGTGGCTTTTCTAGTTTTAAAGCTGTTGAATAATTGAATCCTAAGGTCGTACCTAGGGTTATTATTTAATTAGGGAAGTAATTAACGGTCGTACCTTGATTACCGACACAGTAAGGAAGGGCAGGTTGTTAGAGCTTCTCAACAACTATAACCAATTTATTCATGAACGTAGAAATTTATTATTGCATCGATGATCAGTTAAATTGAACCAGAGTGGAAATTATTCCTTTGACTAGAGTTTAGGTTTTATTTGATTTCGTTTGACTTAATTTTGTGTTTTTCCTTTGAGTTTCTTAGGTTTAAATTTCTTTAATTTAATTATTCTCCAAACCCCCTATTGTTGTGATTTGAAATAAATAAATCGACCAGTCTCTGTGGATACGACCCTACTCACTACTATACTTGAGTATATTTTTCTTGGAGTAGGAATTTATTTATTTTGCTGGCTTGACACCCACAGGAATCAAAATTGGAAACTTACAATGGGAGAATTTTAGCACTTTAATTGACAAATTTATTGTGTCCAGTAGTGGGCCTGGAAAAATAACTTCTAAGATATTGTGGAGATAAATCTTCTTACATATTTAACCTGGTATAAAGTTATTGCCTTAAGATACATAAAAGTTTCTTTTATAGCTCAAGATACTTCGATTTTTTCCATAACAAGGCTCAACTCTTAATCCGGAAGGGTTAGTATTTGATTGTTCCACAGCTTCTTAAGCTCTTGTATGGGGGAACCTCCCATTTGGGGCATTGTTTGAAAAAAAAAATTAGAATATCTTGAAAAAATAGAATCAAGTAAAGTTCTTATGACTTCTTATATTATTTTATGTTCATTTATTTTATTGATCCCAAGTAATTTCTGTTTTAAATTTTCTAGATTTTGTACTGGATTTGTGTTTGGCTAAGAACATGGATGTTGAAAATTAAGTCCATTTGGATTTTTTATTTTAGGAAATTTTTGAAAAATAATTACTGAAATTTTGAACATATGGATGTTTTGAAAAGATTTTTTTTTTTTTTGGAGGATACATCTGAACAACATAGTTGATTGATTGGTACTATATCTGTTAGTTTTGTTCTTTTTTTTTTTTATGATGCAAAGAGAATTTTTTTTTTTAACGACACATATCAAGTTTGATGAGATATTCAACACGTGTTAGCGTATCGCATTTAACAAGCATCTTATCATATACAAGCATATCATGCAATATAATATGATACGAACAATAGACTTATATCCTAAGATATCAAATTGTTTTCTTTTAAGATTTATACAGCCAAATTACAAATATTCTAAATATATTTACTACTTCAATACTTTTACTCAATATCTATGTTTATTCAATATAGAATCCTCAATTGAGATATAATAACAAATTTGAGAGAGTTTATGAGTTAACAGACTAGAACTTCTTAAATTGAATTTTCTCATTCCACAAATTTAGATTAAAAAGTGGAAAATTTATTACCTTGTTCTAATATTATTCACATTAGAATCATCATGTCTCCAAGTTATAGTTTTATGGACGTGTTGCATATAGATTTATTTTGTTAATATTTTATAGTCTATCTTGCACGACTTCTTGTGAGATATTTATTATGTAAATTAGTCTCTAATATTTTTAAAGCATTATCTGTATAATAAAATTGTGAAATGCCTAGATTTATAAGGCTTTAGTATTTTTTTTATATGTAAATTTTATTCTAAAATATATAAATGCGACATACAACGCAAAATAATTCATATCATAATTATTATTTTTATATAAAACTATATATAATATTTAATATATATATACATACATACATACATATATATATAGAGAGCGAGCTGCTTGAAATCATTTTTTATTATTTGAATTTGAGCTTGTTTAGTTAATGTACGAGCTACTCGAGTTGGGTTAACACCGAATTCGAATCGAATAGTAAACTGAACTGTTCGCGAGCTGTTTGGTTCATTAACACCCTTACTCCTACCAAAGGGCTTGCCCACAATCCTAAATCTGTGGATGACTCAGCAGCTTTCCATTGACAGCCAATCATGTCATATTGTTGGGCCACAATGTTGCAGCAAGCTGTGCTTGAAGTTCCTCAAAAGCTCCAAATTCGGATTGCAATTTGCAAATGGTATGTGGTGCAGAAAACAAGAATCTATAATAAGATAAACATCGAAACATTATGGTTATGAACCGTACCTAAACAAAGGGAATAATTAATACACCACAAAATTAATCTTATGTTCTTTCATTGTCGAACTTATGTCGATAGGTGATCGATTACAACCGGTTTTGATGCGTCAGGTTTTCTTACCATAAATTCTGGGGCTAGACTATTAATAATGTGTAGTTCAGTCTTTTGATAAAGATAGAAATTCAAGATCTTAAGCCACAAATTTTGGATCTAATTGTGATTATGTTGGTGCTATTTCTTCACTTTTTTTCCTCCTATAGAAAGAATCAAGATGAATAATCGCTTAGTTTCCCAATGATAAAAGCTAATAACAAAGTTGACGAAAAATACACAAATTTGCAGAATGATCTCAAGCAAATGGGACTGCTGCATTGATTAATTATTAGTTGGGATCCTCAATGTCACTTTTCTTAGTGCCAATTGAATGTCATTTATAAGTAATTGCCACCTTATATTCACACTTAGATAAGTCGAATAATTATTAGAGTGTGAATGCAATGTGAGAATTTTTTTTTGTAAATAGCACTCAATTGGCATTGAGAAAAGTAAATCTCAACTGGATTAATTACGACGAGGATCCACTTGGGTAGTGCTGAGGTGGAACAGTGGTCAGATAATTAATCTCGTCCAGTTACTTCAACGCTTCAACCACTTCATCATACATTAATGCTGCATATGGGAGCTGAGAAACAGGGACCAAAAGGAAACGATGAAAGAAATTGTAGTAAATCTTCTTTTGTATGGGAGTTTTCGAAATTGCAAGTATGTTTTCAGTCTCCCTAGGTCACTAAGAAACTTTGAAAATTCCACTAGTACGCAAGTTACAAATTTAACTGTGTGTCAAGAAAACCATATTATTTTGCAAATGCAAGACAATATAACCTTTTTGTTGATACTATTGTTTTTTTTTAAATATACTTTTAGAAAATTCTAAACACGTCTTTTAAAATCACAATTTTGTATACAACATATAAATCTACCAATAAAATGATATAGTAAATTTTAACAAGAAAAATCCTCAAAGGCAACCATCCAAATAGTCCAGGGCCAAATCAAGCCATCCAGCGGATGCAGTGGTAAATTGAATTTCCTACCATAACAAAATGCACTCCTGTTCAGCAATCATCTCTTGTGATTCCACCGGTTCACGGGCTTCCCGGGGAAAATCCTTCGAGCCTGAGCATTTTTCTGGGGAGACCCTCTGGTAGGTAACACTTGCATAGGCGTTGGTGCATATGATTTACTGAATAAGCATTTTGAGATGACCAGAACTGATTATGAAATCTGCTCTGTGCTTCCAAATTTACCTGCAAGCAAGGAAGTTTTGGTACGGTTGTATTGTAATTCGGAGTCTCAACAATTGTCAATATTGTTTGAAACAATAAACATCTTTCATAGTACAAATAATTTGTCAAAATTACGATGATCTTTAAAACAAATCACATTTCTAAATTTCAAACAACTTTAAATCTATATAGTTCACTTTTTTGAAAGTTTCAGTCCCGGCCAACTTCAGATATTGCGGTTGTGTTCTTTCTTTCTTTTTGTTATCTTTCTTTCATTTCCTACCGGGCACAAACGAGAGTGACCAAACGATTGACTGACGTAGAATAGAATAGAACAAAGTGGAATTTGTACAGTTCAGTTTAACCAGTAAATTCTGCACCGGTTTCTACTTTTAACGTTTTAACTGAAATTACCTCCACTGATCACGCTGTACACAAGAGAACAAAATAAAAGAAAACAACCACCACCCTATAATCTTTACTAAATCAAACGCCAAATAAATAGCAAAAGCCAAGTGGAATCCCAGGAATCGACCAAAAAAGATCTCTCCAAAAAGCCAAAACAACAGCGAATTGAAAAAAATGCTAGAAGGCTAAAACATAAGAGAAATTTGAAGACAAAAAACTGTGAATCGTTGTCCAAACCAGATGTCCCACATTTCGTAGTTAATTCATTTTTAAAAGCATAAAAATATTTGACACTTCTGCTTAGATCGAGTGTTTGAACTCTTAAGCGCGAGTGTTACTTCTCGTTATCAATCTCAAAGTATTAAAACTTGATTTTATTAGTTAATAGTCCAAAACATACATAAATAGCTGCTCCCCTCTTGTATGCATGTGAAGAGTAACGGGGATTGTGAGGACTAATGAATCTTTAAGAATTTCTATCGGTTGTATTTTATTGAAGTCTCAATTTGCCGATCTCTATTTTGTTAATAAAAATATTGGAAAGGTAATGAAGCAAGAAAATGAGGAGAAGTGAGCACTAGGAGCCAAAAAAGTTACGGTGAAAATATTATTTGTTTGAAGAAAAGTAGTAAATTTTTATTAAAACTTACGATTTTTGAAAAAAAATTTACTATTTTTGCTGAAAATTATAATAAGGAAAAGTCATTATGTTATTTTGCATTCAAAGTTTTGAACTTTCAAAACTTTCTTTAAATAAATTTAGGGATAATTTTAGAAACCTCCCCTACGGTTTGTGTCAATTACACATACCTCCCCTGGCTATATAAAATGACCATAATAACCTTAACATATTAATAAATCAAAATTTTCAAAGCACCATCTTCCAATTTTTTCTCCTTTCCAAATTTAATAGACTTTTCTTCTTGTCTTTTTCCAACTTGCCTAACCGTCTAAAATTAAATTTATGCAAATTCTCTCATCTCTCCTTGACAATTCCTTTTTGTTATTCAATAACTTCTGAATAACAATTTACCAGTCACCTTGGAATTCTCAAATTTGCCTTAGGACACAATTCTACAAGTGAACAAATTCTAATTTTGCATTTGTGACGTTGAAACCTAAATGTTTGAAATGGATTAGGTTTGGGGGTTGATGGATAGTACTAAGGAATGCTGATATTTGTTAAGGCAATGATTGAACTTTGTTTTAGCTTAATAGGGTTGAAAATTTTTTGTTTCGAATTGAAAATTTAATAGAACAAAAAGTTATACTTTTTAAGATTTCAGTAAATAGTATGAGATAGAAAGATAGTGAGACGAAAGTAGAAGTTGTATGATTGAGGAAATGAATAAAAAATTAGTTTGAAGAGAATAAAATTAAATATTAGTTGCATTAGGTCATTTTAGGTATATTCAATTTTTGGATTAAGTTTGTTACCAAAAAATAATGCCATGAGAGATATATGTAATTTTTAAAACTTTTAAGAGTGGTAGGTAAAATTGTAAGAAATCTCAAGAGAAGTTTTTGAAATTATCCCAAGGATTTAACCAGTAGCTTCTTTTTGCCCGGAATCACACCTTGAAACCACCTCCAGCAGTAACAGACAACTTAGTACTAGTAAAAGTACATGGCAAAAGGGGACAACAAAACGAAGTGAAAAAGATGGAGGATTGGGGGATGATGGGATGTTCATTCATCCATTCATGTGTTGGGGTAGCTTTCGAAGTGTGGGGAGAGTGCCGGATCTCATCTGTCTCTTTCATGTTTTCAAATCTATTACCTCAGCTGAGAATCCTGAATCGTTTTCCCCCCTCCTCCCCTCTGTTCTCTGTCCTTATAAGCAGTAATCAGTAGATAATAGTAGTCCCCCGCCCTTTATCAGCCATCAATTCATCAGTCCCATGAGTGAGTATTGCGTGCACCACGCGCGCCACGTGGCGTGCCACGTGGTGCATTAGAACCAATCACACATCGCCAAATAATACAAGATATGACCCACCATTGCCACATGGCGATAAATTATTAGTTCTAGTACACCACGTGACAATGCACGTGGTGTATTGTATACTTTTCCCAGTCCCATCCCCTTTCACTCTCCAACTGCCCTGTCCCAGTGCTACTATTACTGGTACAATTTTTGGAAAACACTTTGTCTACTCGATTTACGATTATACTTGTAAAACTTATAATATTAAAAATAATTACATAAATGTTTTTATATTATCTTTGTTTATCGTTATACATTGCTACACTTAATAATTTTATTTTATAATACAAAATTTATAAATAATATCGTGAATTTGATTCGTGTAAGAATTTCTAATAATACTTTCCAATATATGCTAGTTCATGAATATCCCTCGTTACACATTACTCTGTGCATTACATCACCCCTTCACTCCCCATTCTTCCATGTTATATATCTGTTGAATACTACCCTGTTGGATTAGCTAGCTGCCATCTCTCCCACCCACAGAACTTTTTAACTCGCAACTCATTTCTTATCCACTCAAGATGTGTACTTTGTAAAAATATGTTTGTAATGATTACTTGCATACACTTGATTTATGGAAGACACGCGGTCAATCAATTTTTCTTTTTTAAAATTTTGTCTAAGTTATGAGATCTGCAACTATTGTTGCATTCCAAACTGATTGAGCCACCACTTGAAAATTTGACATGGAGGGGAGAGCGATTATGAAGAAGTACTATAGCAACAATAATAATAGCTGCAGCAGCGGCAGCAGCAGCAGTAGCAGGCAGGCGAACGGTGGCAGTGCGAGTCCGGAGAGAGCTAAGGTGTGGACGGAGAAATCGCCTAAGTACCACTACAGTCAAGCTTCTCATCGTAATCAGAACCAGTATCAGCAGCAGAATAATAGTAGTAATAATTCAAGAGTGCCGGTAGTTTATTACCTGTGTAGAAATCGGCAGCTAGAGCATCCTCATTTCATCGAAGTCCCCCTTTCTTCCCCTGATGGTCTCTACCTTCGAGGTAAATTGTTTTATTTTAGTGTGTAATGTTGCTTAATGTTGCTTGAATTCATTCGTATATTACTTAGATTCATTGTGCTGTTAATTGTTTAATAGTAATACTTAAGTTTGTATATTTATAGTAATTTCGTATATATGTATTGTTCATTTTTGTGTTGTGCACAAAGGGATACAAGTTCATCATCAAATGAGGGGGTTAAAGATTGCGTGGTCTGTTGCTTCTAAGATTAGCGGAAGGTTGGTGCAATAGCAGATAGACTCATTGGTTTGAAGGGCAAAACACAAAATAGTAGTACTTAAAAGTGGTTAAAGAAATAATCGAAAATGAGCAAGCTTTGGAAGGCCAAAAAACTTGGCTCTGGCAAAGAAATAATTGAAAAGGTGTAATTTCTTTTGGCTCAATGCAGGCAGGATTAAGCTATTGGCCCATTATGTTATATGAGAAACTTTAAGTTAAGTTGTTGAGCATACACATAAATGGCAGATGTATCTGTTTGTGTACGTTTCCTGTGTATTAGTTTAGATATTGCATTCTCGTATGGAGTTCTGAATTGACTCCATCGTGCAACTTCTATGCAGATGTAATCGAGAGGCTTAATGTTTTACGTGGCAAAGGCATGGCTTCGATGTATTCTTGGTCATGCAAGAGGTCAGAACTTCTTTCAACTCTTCAATTTAATGTAATTGAAGATATTCTCCTCTCTGTTTTATGGATATGGATTTGTTTGTACGTTGCAGAAGCTATAAGAATGGATTTGTGTGGCATGATCTGTGTGAGGATGACTTAATTCTTCCTGCACATGGTAATGAGTATGTCCTCAAAGGCTCTGAACTCTTTGAAGACTCTAATTCAGGTAATTTATTAAATATTTTTTCCCTTATTTATCTGTTGACAGCAATGAGTAGAAAATTTTGGAGAAGTTAATCAAGCTATTTATTAGCCTAAGAGAAGATGTAGAGTACCATTTGGGTGGCGCCAGATCACAAATTTTCATCTGGGATGAGAAGCCAAATTTTTGAATGACCATGTATAAGCCTCAATCTATACAAAATATTTAGTTGGGAACCTGCAAATATCAGGTCTATGTGACTGTTGAAAAAGTCTAATGCTGGGTTCTAATGTGACTAAAAATTGTGACTGATTCTTGAAATTGTTTCAGTCTCTGTTCTTTTGCACCATCATTTTTTGAATTTTGTTCTATTCTCGCTTGCTGTTGTTTTTTCTCTCCTTTTCTTTTATGAGTATATTTATATACTTTATGTTTTCAGGTCGGTTAAGCCCTGCTGCAAACATTAGAGTGCAGAATCCTAAACCATTACCAGAGCCACTATCTTCCAGAAGCCAAGATGATTCTTCTTCCTCTTCTAGCATGAATGAGAGAGCTACAAAAAATTCTCAAGATGATGAGCTCTCTCCTCCAGTTCAGCGTTCAGGTTCATCAGCTGTATCCCCAGAGTCTAGTGTTGGGAAGAATTCATCCTGGAATGGTTCTCTCAGCTTGGCCGAGTACAAAGTTTACAAAAGGGATGGTCTAGCTGATGCCTCCACTCAGACTGATGAGAATGGCAACCGAGTTAATAAAACTCGAGACACTTGTACACGTGGCGTTTCAACTGATGATGGGGCATCAGAACCTGATAGTATTGCCACTCAACAACAAGATTCACAAGTAAAACAAACCTCAGAGATTATCAAGGATTATGTTTCACCTCCTCCATCTTCATCGAGTGCGTCATCTTCAGGTGCTAGGGCTGATACTTTGGAAGCCCTCATCAGAGCTGATGCATGCAAATTTAACAGCTTTAGGATTCTTGAAGAAGAGGAATTCCGAATGCCATCCAGTACAAAGTTCAAGGCTTCAAATATGCTTATGCAACTGATCTCATGTGGGTCAATATCAGTAAAAGATCACAGCTTTGGTCTTATCCCTACTTACAAGCCGAGGCTTACCAGCTCAAAGTTTTCCTCCCCTTTCTTCTCATCATCTTTTATGTTGGGAGAGCTTGATTGTCTAGCAGAGAATCCTAGGCGCATTGGTCTGAGGGTGGAAGATAAGGAATACTTTAGTGGCAGCTTGATTGAGACTAATGCTCCGAAGGAAGGAGTAGCTACATTAAAAAGATCTTCTTCCTATAATGCTGACAGGTTAGACCAATCTCTGTTATAGATGTTACTGCATTAATTATTTCTTTTTTGCATAAAAAAATAGTAAGATGAAGTAAAGAATGGGACCATTTATTCCACCTAGACCTAGTTATATGTAGTGGTGCTTTAAACTGCACTATTCTGAAATTATGTAATGATTTTGATTGACTTAAATGTTCATATTTCTTTAAGTGCAACACATTGGAGTGTTGTAACTAAAAATCTGTGTATTTGTGTTGATTATGAAGTTTAATTGTTTATTCTCCTTCAAACTGATTTACTGTGCTAAGACCCTCTATCAAATTATCCTCAGATTCCACGTTATATTACTGTTGAATTTATGGTGCGATTGAATTGAGCTTGTGCATGTAGTTGACGTTGTAATGATCAAATAGAAACTCTTGATTATGTCCCATTGTACTAAAATTTGCAACTCCCAAGTGTAACCCCTAGTAAATTCTGTGATTTCGTTATGAAGCTACAAGTAGAATGTCCTGATTAGATGTTTGGAATCATGTAAAGAATGCTGTATCAAGCTACTAGTCATGGAGCATTCTATTGATAATTCATTTGGCCAAAAAACTTTTTACCTCAGCTGTCTTGTATGTTTTCTGTTATTATTCTCTTCGTTATATTTGCCAGTACATGTTCAATTATGCTTATTACAGAAAGAAGAGATTATTACTGATCTAAAGAGTCAAATTTTATCCTGTATAACACCTTAGTCTTGTAAAGTGAAGGCAATGCTACTTATCAAAAGGTAAACAGAAGAAAATATTTTGAGCCATATAATTTCTTGTTGGTTGTCTAGTGTTGTTTTCCACTGTTTATATTAAGTTGATAAAGAGTATTGGAAAACTGCAGGAGCAATCAACAATTTGATTTGGTTGAGGACAAAGAAGAGACAAGTACCACGAATTCAAAGTGCATCCCACTATCAATCAAGTCTTCACTGACTAAGCAATCAAGGAGTGAATCAAATAGATCTCCTCTTTCTGAAGGACCTAGGATCTCGTCTGATGTAGTGGACAGTTCCCGAAGTGTTACATCCAATGTATCAAATGGAGGAAGTAAGAGACACACGGAGCCGTCTTCTGGGAAAAACCAATCAAGACGAATGGATTCTTTCAGAGGCGAGAAGGAAAACGTAATAAAAATTGAAGAAAGTTAAGTTCTAATTTTGAGTTTGTGAGAATAAGCACGCTAGTTGATAACGCAGCTTTTTCTGCTTGTACTTGCCTCACTACCCCCCCCCCCCCCCCCCCCCAAAAAAAAGAAAAAGAAAAAAAGAAGAACCGAAAAAAAAAATTTATTATTTTTTTTGGATTGGTGTTCATCGAATTGATGTGCTTTACTAAATGTTCCTAACAGGCTTGCATCAGGAGCTCGGGTTATAATACAATCAGAGGCATCTCCAGATGATCAGAGTAACTCATAGTGAATATCTTAAAGGTTGAGGAATTCAGATTTATGGTCAACCTATGTGGACTTTTCTTTCTTGTTCTTGCAGGTCAATGCCACATTGGTCTGAAAATCTGAAATTGAAAAAGTGTGGAGTATGCAGGGCACTAGCTACTAGCATCCAGTAGAAATTGATGTAAAATTAGCTGTTGACTTGGAGGATTCTGATGCTTTATAGGTCCTTGCAAGTGTAATACTGTAATAGGAAGTAGTGCCTTAAAGAGAATTGGATTACATTTGTTACAGCTTGTGCTGTTGTAATGTTATAAATGTTGTTCTTCTTTTCCGCTGGAAGTAAAAATTCTTCTGTAGGTCTTTTGTTCATTTTAGTTGCAGAAATCACTTTTGACTCTGCTATCGTCAATGAAATTTCCCAATTATCCTTGCTTGCATTACAGTGCTCTCTTCTCATTGCTAGTCAATTTAGGACTAAAAAAGATGAACCTAAAGAATTAATCTCCATGCTAATTGAATCTAACTTCTGAAAGACTACAAAGGTTCCAGGAAGCATTTTGTTTGGAAACAAAATGCATTTATGAAATTCACAGGACAAGATGGCATTTTCCAAGTTGAAGATTATAAAAGCCAATTTGGAGTCCGTATCAATATAGTAATGCAGAACATTCTCCAAGGAGCATGGGATTCTTGCAAATTGGAAAACTTAGGATGCTTGGACTTTCAACTTGTTGACTAAAATAACTTTTCTTTCTGCTTTCCAAGGTCAATACTGCCATTGCGTCTGAAGTTTGTTGCCTCGAGGCCTAAAACAGTGTAAAAAGTAATAGTGCTACAGGAAAATGTTGGATTGCATCAGTTCCTGCCATTTTCTCAGCTCTTCCCCTAATCGAATGGCAGTCAAATCCTATTCTTGTGATTTTTATATTCAAATTGCAATCAGCAGATTAGAATACGATTAAAAACTCCTAATTAGTGTTTTATTTCCCAACATAATTTATTGTCTTTCCAAAAGCAAATGGGTTGCTCAGAAGATGGAATAAAAAAAAACTGGTTTTGAGTCCACACCAAAGATTTTTGCCCCCTTTCAGTGGATTGGGTTCTGCAATGTCTTGCTGGGGGATTTCTTGAAGTAGTTGAATGGTGTAATACATGCATATGTCTAATTATTTTTATACATACATTGCCTAATTCAAAGTTGAAGGATAACAAATATTGGTTGCAATGCAAGTAGAGCAAGGATTAACTATTTAACTAACCAAAAAAATGAAAAAGAGTAGGTGAATGAATAAACCAGAAACAAAAGAGAACTGTCAATTGCCTAATGGCAAACAAGTTCATTGGTTGTGCTCGTAATTGAGGTATTAGTCAGTGGTTGCGGGTACATATGGAAAGTGTTGATATATTACCTGTGAGAGAATTTTCTCTATTGGTTAATGTTGATTGCTAATAAGCTTTAGGCTTTTATAACTCTACTAGAATTTGCAGAAGCTGAACGGGGTAAGTAACACTCCTACAACACAAATGTAAAAGAAGTTAAAGAAAACAAATGTGCATCACTGGAGCAGGCCAATGGTGCAAAATTCTTGACATTTTCAAGAAAATGAGATAATTTCAATGAATAGGACGTACAATTAAATTAGGAGACCACCCATTCAAAATAAAGCGGGACCAGCATAAAGGCCCTTTTGTTAAGTGGAATTTCCAAAAAGGAGGTTGCGTTAGGGGCATAAAATGGGCTGCTTGCTAGTATTGCCTTTTCCTGTGAAATCTCATTCTACTGAAATTGTTTTGATTTCTCTTACTTTTTGGTAAAAGCAAAGAAAAGTGCAAGAAGTACTAGCATTTTCAATTTGTTTGCACAAGCACAGCAGGTTGGCGCTTATTCTGGATCTTGTTTATACAAGTAATAACAGAACCCTCTTTGTAACAACTTAATATATTTCTATTAAAGGTGGGTACAAATCATTTTCTCAATCATTTGTTGGATGTTTTTTAAGTACCTGGCTTTCAATTCTTGGTTAAAATATTCTGTGACAAATCTTATGATCTTTTTTTGGGCTCTTGATGAACAAACAGTTGGAAGTACTGAAGAAAGTTATATTCTTTCTTCATAGCTTGAGGGGCAAAGATGGTGAGGAAGAAACACATGAACCCATATTGAAGAGCAATACTTTGTCTCAAAGAGAAGATTGTTATTTATTACCTTCCAAATGTTTGTGTGGCAATATTTGGATAGGCCTGAATACGCGGCTGGAATTATTCTTGTTTACAATGAAGATCGCTACACTGATTCACCCGAATTATGGAATTGGGCACTAGTAATTTAACTAATTGTCTATATTTAGTTTATTGTATACAATCTTTGTCCAAGATTGGTTTAGACCCTTTAGGCCCATAGGGCTATTTGGACTTCTGAAGTTATGGCCATTTGTCCTTGTTCACCAGCTATACCTTTTTCTAGTTGATTGCACCCAGAAGCTAGCCCGCCAAGTGTAAAAGATAAATTATATGACTCCCCTACCCTTCAGAAAGTCTCTGCCAGTTTCAATTCAACCCAGGAAAATAATGGGTAAATTTTTTTTCAAGACATAGCATCCATTAACTGGAACTATGTTGGTACCATAACCATAGCTGGAGCAGACACACAACTAGTTGTCTACTTCTCTTATCAACAATATTTAGTCATTTTTATTGGCCAGTATCTACCAAGTTACAAGAATACAATATGAATGAAACTTGTTTAACTAAGTTTTCAAACAGCTAAAGTGTGGACTAGGAGCATACAAATGTTCAATCATAAACTCCCATAATATCCCCAAAAAGTCCTGTACAAATACAAAATTTTATTACTTTCCCTAAGATTGTCCAAAGATGGAGCTAATGATGTCATCTCAAAGGCTTTTCTGAATCACAAGTCATCTGACCATCTCTGCAATTCCACTTCCAGAGGCTGACGAGCATGAAGATGCAGGTACTTCTTGGATCTGCCTAGTGTTATAAGACTTGCATCGTAAACATTTGTGTGCCAAAATGTGAAAATGCACTTCAGATATTGCTCCACAGTCATTGCATAGGATCCACACCTATGATACACAAGTTTCTAACAATGTGAATGCTAGTATTTATTTTACAATATTATCTCCATTTATCTATCAAACAGAAAGCCTTACCATCTTGTCCTTGTACACTTCTGGCATTGGAGTTGCATCAACCTGAGACCAGAATTTAAGGAGCAAGTTTCAATATATTTAATCTCGTAGTAATAAAGACCCAAGTATTGTGAAAATTACTGAAAAGGAAGGAACTTGAGACTCACTTCTTGATCGAGTTTTGTCCACCAGCCTGACAGATCACAGACAGATTTTGAGCAAACAGGACATGAATACCTAGAGGAACGCAAAATAAAACAATCCAATTTTCTTGAGAGTTGCAACTTTTAACAGAAAGAATGAAATTAAAGATTTGGATAATTGTTAAGCAGAGTACTTGTCTTGTCCCAAATTTCTTACCTATGGTGCTGCTCCATCTCTTTCAGGCAGTCTAGATGTATCGTGTGCCCACATGGTAGAACAGTGATATCCTTCGTTGTATCAAACAAATACTGCAAATGGCAATCAAAGGTTAAATTAAACGAAGAACATCAGAGGTATGAATTTCCTCTTTGTCAGTTTCAGTCTTCTGAAACTAATGTAAGGGTGTACCTCAAAGCAGACAGGACAGTTGTGGTGCATTGCCCTTTCAACACAATGATGTGTATCCTTGATCAATTTTGAGTAGCAACATCCTGGAAATAAATTGTATAAAATGTAAAAAATTGTTCAGTGAAAGGATAAACTAAGCCATAGATAACAATCAGAAGATGGAAACTAGTAGTATGTCATACCACACTTGTTACAGTGAAAGAAATTTTCTTTGCCTCCAGTTCTGTGAAGAAAATCATTTGAAAATTATTTAGGGGATATTCAACTTGGAAAAGGAACATGTACAAGTCAAATTGTATTGTGTTAAGGCTTAATTCTAGCAATCAGGAATAAGATTAAGACACAACTCAAGGGTACCTGCATATCCCACATTCATCACAATGGTACTGTTTCTTTGAGACCTGTATATATCCAAGAAATTTTCATGAAATGACACTAATGTGCAGAAGAAAACATTGTAAAAAATCATCCAGGAGAGCTGATTACAAAACTTACATCATCGTCAAAGAATTTGCACTCTTGACAAAAGTATTTTCCCATGCAAACCCCACAGCTTTGGCAGTTTTGTTGAACCTAACAAATGGATGACACAATCAATCAATAACTGTCTTAGATATGCTACTCCTACCACTATGTAATGTATTTTAATTCTACTTGGTACAATGCTTAATGCTACTCACATCTTGTTCTGTACCACACAGGGAACATATAACCTGCAAATCACACATATAGGAAAATCAGAAAAAATAGGAAAATTCAAGACAATAATCTTTCCCAGAATTAAATATTTAATCTAGCATATAAAGTAGTACAACAGAGAAGCTTAAGTTGCATGAATAGGAACTCACAGTTTTAACTTCATGGCGCGGTAGGTCATGCCTATGAATGGGATCAATCTCTAGAGAATTCTGCTCTCAATGACAAATTCAACAAAAAAGGAAAAAAAAAGTATTAATCAACTAGCAAAACAATCAGATTTAGTAGGCATAAAAAGATTAAAAGATCAATTGAGAATATGATAATCATACCTTAGCTTCGTTATGACAATGTCTGCAATCAAAGACCTCATCACAACATGGGGCTCTGATTTTGCATCTCCTTCTGTAATGTTGGACCCTAAAACAAGTCCAGATACAAAAGATTCAAAGGTAAAAAAATATGCTAAAAGATACATGGTATGGCAAGAAGAGAAGAGCTCAATAAAATTTGATCAAGAAACAGAGGAAAGTGAGAAGAATTACCCATAATCCCCAGAACCAAGATCCATCAAATTATTATCTTTCCCACAGAATTCAGACCCCAGTAGAACTGATCGAGACTGAAATTCACTCCCCATTGTCAACATTTCTTCTTTGGCCTGCACATCCAAATCCAATGTACTATAATCAAAATTGACCAAAAAAATAGGAGTCTGTCATGAGGGCTTAACAATCTACGTTACTTGGAAAAAATTCTGCATTACTTACGATAATATAAAGGCATTTATCACGTACCTTGCAAATTGTATGGAAACAGTGGCGAATTTTCCGGATCGGATTTTGGATTTTCTTGATTTTGAGAGATGAAATAGTAAAATTAGGTGAGATAAATGGTGATTAGAAGGTTCGTTGGTTGTGGAGAATTGGTGGGCAGCAAACGGTATTTATAAGAATGGGGCGGGAAAGCAACGGCTAAGGGGCAACGTCTTTTTGGGATGATTTCGATAAGTCCCACGTTGTTTTCAATTTCTTTTTTCTACTTTTTATTTTAGTGGATGTCAGGTTCCAACGGATTTTAACTGCTACCAGACAACTGCAATTGGATAATTTGATAGGGAGAATTTCGTAGATTCCTGCTCGCGCGTGATGCTTCATTTTCAGCACCTTTATCAGTATCGTTTCTTTTTCTTTTTCTCCTTTGGAATCTACCAATTCAAAAAATCTATTGAATTTCATGGTGGTACAATGGTGCAAAAGCTCACTCTTTATGCAATTACTTCCAATATTTCTTATTTAATCTAATTTAATATTTGCAGTCTAATTATGTTTTATTTTATGACAAATTGTATTTGGCTTTTTAGTGTTCGCAGAATTAACATCTTATTTTACTATATATAAAGCAATATTAACAAATCGCTTTGATATTAACATTTTTTAAACTCTATTTTTTGCTCCATAATGATAGACAAAAGTGTCCAACCACCTAACACAAGAGAAAACTCAAAAGCTCACATTTACGAATTCAATTTCAACCACTAATGACTGCAGCATAATTTTTTATTTTTATCCTTTTTTAAATGGTAAATATTTTTTGGCATAACACTTTTATCTTTTTCACTATTGTTTTCAACCCCAAATAATTATTCATTTCCTAACTAAAAAATAGGGAAACTTCTAATATCTTTCTTCTTTCCTTTTTTTCTACATTTTTCTTTTTAATTTTAATTGATAATCACTAATTTTTTCTTAAATTGCAAACACATAGTTTTTCTTCACTGGTATTTATAAATGGTCCAATTTTGCTACAAGATTGAAATAGTATCACAACATAATATAATTATGCCAAAAGCATTTTGTGTTATTTATTGATATTGCACTCAACTGGATTAATGATTTTGCTATATCAAATAATTCAAAGATAAATCTTAATAAATATCATACATCGGTATGTTAAATTAATTCGTTTTCTAATTTGTTGGCTTCAAATGAAGAGTTTCTTTTGTTTGAGAAAAAAGGATATACATGTACCATTTCACATTATAAATTCGAGAGCAAAATTTTCAATATCCTTAAATGTTTAAGCAGATTGGCATTAAATTTATGGAATCTTTAATAGTAATTATCAAAAACTTTTTTTTAAAACTAAAATAGAATAAATTTCTTCTCGAAGTTGGTTATACATTTAATAGAGTATAAAAAAAATATCTATCGATATTGGACCCTCAAGGTATAGAATAAAAGATAGATCAAATATCACTTTTCGTAGAAAAGTTAAACCTTTTTTCTGCACTTTTGTTGATTTTATCTTGTGACGTCACGGAATAGAAAATTTCTAATAATTAAAAGGATTCGTTTATGAATTCCTTCAATTATCTCGCCAGAAAGAGAAAGGAAAAAAAATTAAAAAAAAAAGAGTCTCACCGAGGTTATTCCACGCGCCAACAGAATGGCGGAAATGCAGCTTGAACATAAAATGACGGTTTTAGCCTTATAGGTATCGGAATTTACGACTGACTACCCTCGAAATGGATAGGCATCGATGTGATGAGTTGACTAGGATCCGCGTCATTCCTCCAAATCGCGATTCGTCCGCTAGTGACTTTGCTTTGTTTTTTAATCCTTAAAGGATTCCACGTTCGACTTTTTATCATTTGCACAGAACCAAAACCACGTAGTATTTTCGATTCTCATTTTTCTTTTTTAGGGGTCAAACGGAGTGAATTACGGGCGTCATGTAATGTGTCACGTGGTACATTAGAATTAATAGTACATCACTAAATAATACAACATATAATCTATTATTGTCACATGACGATAAATTTTTAATTCTAATACATTACGTGACAATGCACGTGGTGTATTGTATACTTTTCCGGGTCAAACGTGCTGCGACATTTGCCAACTTGCTAACGTTGCCAGGAAAGAGTAAGCCTCATCGGCTCCAACAGTTTTCACAATTCATTACCGGATTTGGTCTCAAACTTTTTGTTCCACATTCTTTCTTCGTTTTCTTGATTACGAAATATTCATTATCTCGATTCTGTACCACCAATGTTGATCATTGAGAAGTTACATTCCAGGCAAAACTCGAATCGTCTTTTACTCTCGAGTTTCAATCTTATCAATGGTTTGAGACAACTGTATGTATCCCTTGATAATACTCCGTCGGGTTGGTTCTATTTTTTTGAAATCTGTTTTTCCAAAAACTTTAAATGTATTTTTTTAATAAACTTTGTATCTCATTTATTGAAATAAATATTTAAAGCTGTTATAGTAATGTTTTTTGAAAAACATCTTAAAAACAATTATTTAAACGAATTCTTAGCGATACAAACAACAATAATAGTAAAGCAATGGTGTAACTGAATTGCAATAAATCAAACTACACATAAGCTTCTAACTTTTTTCCCTCTTTTTTTTATTTCGCTTAAAAAACAAAAGTAAAAAGGCAGGGAAAAAATAAGAGCAAAACAAAAGTTGTTTTAGTTGTACAAACAGCAGAGAAGCCACCAATTTCTTTGAATGACAGCCACAAGTGGCTTTACATGTGGATCAAGGCGTGGCCACATCTAAAACCATATATTTTGCTGTGTCCACTGTTGCTTCCAGACGTGGATAAGTTATAGTTTGCGTGGGAAATTTGAGGTTCATCACACAGTAAGTGTGGATGAACTGACAGGTAGGCAGAAAACTTAACAAAACAAAATTCGGATTGATAGACAACTCTTTTTCATATTTGTCATTGTTCGGCCATGCAACGTATGCACATGGAGGACAACTTAGGGGCGTTTAGTTTAGCAGAATAGCTATCATAAATAATGATATTCATTATTGATGTTTGTAAAATAATTACTATTATCATTTAGTGAGAATGATAGTGATTAATTTGGGTGTTAATGATTCATCTCAAAATACTATTTTATCAAGCCCATTCACCCTTATGATTAAGGGTAAAAACACACCCACTAAAAAAATACATATCTTTTAAGTTACTCACCCTCAATATACTATTCTTCTCTCTCTCTCTCTCTCTCTCTCTCTCTCTCTCTCTCTCTGTGTTTTGTCTTTTGATTTTGAATATTTTTAATTAGTACTTTATAAAATTTTTATAAAAATTCTTCTCAATAATTTTTTTATATTCAATTTTTTAATATAAAAATTTGAACTGAAAATCAAAGATATATAGTACTCTCTGTTAATACAATAAAAATGAATTTTTTTAAGGTTATCATTTGCATAAACTCAAATGAGAGCATAGCTATATTTAAAATTGAAGAAGTCTTTTTTAGAAATTTTCTTTAAAAAGATACAAAATAAGAAATCTATAAAATAAAAGATTTAAAATTTTAAAATTTACTTGAAAATCATTCTAGTAAACCAAACAAGTATTTTTATAATGATACCCATTCCATTATTAAACCAAACATGTTGGGAGGAATCATCAAAATCCATACTCATAGTAGACTTAATGATACTCATAGGAACAGTGATTGAGGAATTTGAACAAAACGGCACCTTAGTTACACAAAAAATACAATGTTGGGATGTATTTTTGATATCTTTGCAAGTCAGGGAAAAAAAAAAATCAATGCTCTTTTTAGTAGTAAACATTATAGCAATTAATACAATTTGCAACTCCCAAGTAGGAAAGTTATAGAGATCATGCTACTTTCACTAGCAAAACCAGAAATTCTTAAGTAATCATTATTTTCCTTTTAAGCCGTAAATCTAACAATAAAGCCATATTCTTTAAGAACCAAGTGAAGCTTAGAACTAAGAAGCTGTTTGATTCAAAATTCTCAATCATTGTCACTATAAATATCATTAACCCTATTATGAGTATGGGTTTCGATGATTCCCTCTAATATGTTTGGTTTAGTAATTAGAATGAGTATCATTCTCTCCAAAAGTGATAATGAATTTGATAGAGTAGTATTTTGACGGGAATTATAGAGACTCAAATTATTCACTTTCATTCCGAATAAATGATATTAATAGTTGTTTTTCAAAAATCAACAATGGATGCCATTACTACTTATACCCCTTTGATTCCCCTAAACCAAACACCCCCTAAGTGTATGGACTCGTTGTCTTAAGCACCCTTAGATTAGATGCCACTAGCATAATCAATAATATATACAACTCATCACAATAACCTTAATTAATCTGGTATCATTATAATTTATTAACCCTCTAGATGTACACGAGCTTAGCCCATGGAAGCACAAGATTTAGCAGTATCTAGCGTGGTTAACTGTTTCAACATATTGAATTTAGAACGTGCTATGGCTGACCTATTGAGGTCTTGCACGCATTCGCCATGTGGTTGCCATTGGATCAGATGGCAATATGTTATTGAAATGTGGCTTCTGAATCTTATTCCTGAGAACAAGAAACGGAAGCTGATTAAAGCAACCTTCCCTGTATTAAACTTACTGTAGAATATTGGTTAGGTAGGAGTAAAGATATAAATTTCTTTCATGATAAAATAAAGAGAAGGATTATTTACATTTTACCCTTAAACTCTAAAACAATTGGGAATGATCCCTAAATTTTAATTTGTATCATTTAACTAGCCTAGGCTACTGATGATTTGTATGTCATTGGTCCCATAATTTGAATGTTGATTCAGGAAAGTTTTGTTTGGCCATCGGGTGCCGAATGAGAAAAATATTCACAAATCCTAAACTGATAGTTTTTGGATTCACAAATAATCATCCTATTAAGTTGTCATGGATGAGGTTCTTAGGCAGTTTTGGAGTCTCTCTGAGCCTTTTAAAGTTGAGTCTGTCATTGAATTATCTACATCCATTAGCATGTTGATAATTCGGCTAATATTATTCAAAACTGGTTTTGGAAAGTAAAATGCACAGGAATTGAAATGTCTAAAAAATAATATAAAAATGATAAATGAATTAATCAGATGATATAATTGCCTTTAAGGAAGTTGATAGTTAAAAACAAAATAAGTAAGGAAGAGTTGGCACATCGACAAATGCAAACGTTATTCATAAATTCATAACGAAGATAACAAAATCGATCCCTATATTTAATAAGCAAAACAAAAAAAATTCTTTATGAAACAAAAGTAACTATAGATATAAAGAAAACCAATATTAAAAAGAATATTTTGAAAAACATGTATGGCATGTCAATATTTTTAATGATTGATATTTGTATTGAAAATAATTAAAATGGAACAACTGTATACTAGTTTCTTAAGTTAGAGAAAGATGTCTTAAATTATTGGGAGGGATGAATTAGTAAAAATGGACAATAAGAAATAAATAGAAATTCTAAATAATACAAAGTAAAAAATTAAATTCGTAATATATTTACAACATAGAAAATGTATAAAAGAAAATAAAGCATCATGTGGATACTGATAGATTAGTAATTCTAAGTGATAACAATTGAAAATTTGCATTATGTAATTTAAGTAAGAAATATGTAGGACGGCATATTATATTTGCTTAAACATTGCAGAATTCAATTGTTAGCTTTATATGAATGTTTGTATGGCGATAGAAACCTCTATTTGGTTTAAGGAAGTAGATAATTATTTGGTAGTCGATTATAAGGGGAGTAACTTCTTGCAAAAGTCTTCGGAATGGAAGTGACTGACCACCTACACTTAGCTTCCTGATTTCATTAAGGCCGTTTTGGAATCTAGACTTGTTGAAGACAAGCAAGACACAAAGAAACAACGATTCCATCATTTTTGTTTGAGAGAAGTAAAACTATTTTAGTCAACATCAAAAGAAATAAAACTGATTGATATCTTATATTTGTGTTTAATAACTATATTTCATCTACTCTCCTCAAAACAAAGCACAAAAAATAAATTTGTACTGTATTAAAATGCTGCTTCTATTCTTTTCTAACTAAATACTAGCGTTTGATAACTCAATTTAATGTTGAAACTTAATAGACTAAGAGTTTTTGAATTTAGCATGTTTTGATAATAAAATTCAATTACCACTTAATACATTAAGCACTACTTAATTCATATACAAATTTTCATATGATAATTTTTCATTTAATTGGTCAAATTTTGAACACATGTAATATACAATCTCTTGTCATGCACATGCGAGCGCGCGCGCGCACACACACACACTCTCTCTCTCTCTCATACTTTCACACAAATATACATATTCTTTCTCTTACACACACACACTATTTCTCTCACACATGCGCATTTTCTTATAGACACACACATAAAGATACTATTTTTTAAAGATCCACACAAAGAGATTCTCTCTCTCATATACATACATATATACATAAATATTTTTTCTTCTTTCACACATTTGCACACACTCTCTCTCTCTTACACACACATATTTCACATAGACATACTTTCTCTTACTTTTGCACTTTCTCTCTCACACAAACACACACTCTCTTTTCCTTTCCCTCGCACAATGCTATCTCTAAACCGTTTTATTATTTTAAAATAAAATTATTATACTTACAAGGTGAGATATTTAAATTCAATATTTAAATTCAGTATCATCAAACATACATGACTTTATTAATTCAGCAACTTAATACTTTCAGCAATTAAATTTCAGATTTTAGGTTAGTTAATCAAATGCCCAAGTGCCAATGAAAGCACACTAAATAAGCTGATTAGAGCTAAATTTTAATTTTGGTGGACCTATCATAAGATATATCTTGATAAAAGATAATGGTTTTTGGGCAGCCAAGTCCACTACGAGAACTTGATCTTAAATTTTGCTGGATATTAAATTGCATTATTAATAACGTTACGGTACATCACTTGGTTGACTTATTTGGGATGCTACAAAAATAAACGTCTTGATAGTGACAAAGTCTCATTTCTTGATCTATATGGCTTTCCAAAAGTAGTTACTTTTAAACTTTCTAAAAATTATTAGAGAGAGAGAGAGAGAGAGAGAGAGAGAGAGAGAGAGAGCAGGCTGAGAATCTGTAACGCTATTTGATTCTCCTGCTCAAGTGATTGCTGTGCATTACCTGTACAACCGGAACGCCCAGAGAAAAACAATTGCTTTGTTGTTAAAATTAGAGCAAACTAACAACAGAAACCACAAGAGTACTTGTCAGTTTAATGAGAACATTATCTTTTCCATAAGCATGTCAACTGCATCTAGTTCCTTGACAGTAATAGTAATATTTAACAACTACAGACTCTGTCAACATAGAAACCACAGGAATAATCCCGTTCACACGAAGATTTCAATAAAATATTAGGGGAAAAAAAATAGAATCTTGTACAAGAACTAAATATAAATTCCCAGCGTAAGGGCTTAGGTCCCTGTCACATATACAATGGAGAGTACTACTTAAGTTTCAGGGCTTGAAATGGCGAGTGTTAACAATTTCGGGGTAAATGATTTCATGGATGAAACCAATTTTGAGCAGTTTATTGAACTCATTAGCGATGAAAATGCAGAACCAGCTGTTAAATTTTGTGCCAATTTCGATTGTGATCAGCACATTACAGGTTGCCTAGCTGATCAAATCCATTTTGTGCCAGCCCCGGAAGACCAACTCTTTGATTTTTGTATTACAGACTTGTCTGAGTTTAATTCAATCCCAGAAGAGTTGAAGATAGCAGAAGAGGAAGAAAATGATGGGGAGGAGGAATCTTCAGCTACGACGACGACGACGACAACTCCTGCAACTAAGAGGGGTAAGAAGACCGATCGATCAAGAACTTTGACTTCAGAGAGGAAAAGGAGAGGCCGGATGAAGGAAAAACTCTACGCATTGCGTTCCTTGGTTCCTAATATCACCAAGGTTTGTTCTCTTTTCTGTGTGCCAATTCAAGCTTGTTACTTGTCCAAAATAGTACAATTAAGCTAAAAGCTTGAAACCTTCGCAATTCTGTTTTCGTAGTTTTGGCATGGACCTCTATTTGTTAATTAAAAAAAAAAAATAGCATTAGGAGACCTTGTCTCTAATTGGACCGGGGATGGTCTAGTTAAGTTTCAGTCCAATTCTTCTAATTATGTAATTTTTAGGAATTTGACATAAATTTGCCAGAATTGTTGTACTTTTCGAATAATCTAATCTTCATGAATAAAACAACTAATCACCTAACTTACACCATAATTGTGATAATTTACACCATTTCCATGTTGTTTTACATCAAACGAAGGTCAGGTAACTAAACTGGCCCCATTTCCCTTCAATTTGGTGTCATAACAAAAATATTCATGACGCACACGTTCTAGCAAGACCTTAAACCGAGCTAGTTTGTAAGAAAAAAGGGTCTATTAGTTAATAGTATTTGACTCCCTAACCTTGAGAAAAAGAAATAAATGTTGATCAGATGCTGGAATTTTGAATTTGCTAAATTAAAATTATCAATCTTCCAAGGAATGCTACCTGCAAAATATCAAAAAAATAGTAACCATGTAGACGTAGTCCACCTAAGTATTTTCCCGACCACAAGTTTACTCACACATGATAACTTCTGAACGGTGAATGAAAATTGAAGCTATTGGTAAAAGTTGTGCACTTACGTTCAATTGGTTTTTGCAGATGGACAAGGCCTCTATAGTTGGGGATGCTGTTGTCTATGTACAGGAGCTGCAAATGCAGGCAAAGAAGCTAAAGGCTGAGATTGCTGGTCTTGAGTCATCGTTGAACCGGCCTAACAATTGTCCAAGAGGCTCCTTCCTACCTGCCAAGAAGCCGAATTTTACTATAAAGCCTCCACTAAACAAGAAGATTTTACAGGTTCATCTGCAAGATCATCTGTGAACACAAGCCAATCAATTGTTAATTTGATAAAAAAAAATTAATACAGGTTTTTGATATATCCTCATTTATGATACTTATATACAGATGGAAATGTTTCAAGTGGAGGAAAGAAAATTTTATGTAAGAATTGTATGCAACATGGGGCAGGGCATAGCACCATTACTGTACAAGGCTCTTGAATCCCTAGCTAGCTTTAAAGTTCACAGCTCCAACTTGGCAGCAGCTGCTGAAACCTATATTTTCACATTCACTTTGGAAGTAAGTTTTCTTTTGGTTGAGCAATCTTCAACTTCTCTTCGAATCATCCTCCACAATAAACTGAATCCTCTACAACTGGTTTATTTTGTGTCAAAACAGGTTAACGAATTTGAGGTGGAGATGAACTTGCCAAACTTGAAGCTATGGATTGCTAGCGTCTATCTTAACCAAGGATTCGATTTTGTGGCATTGCCATCATCTTAGATCACATTATCAAACAGTCTTGATCTCTAAATCTAATGAAATTCCAGTACTTCATGTATTCAAAACACTTGATGGCCACTGGACTGGAGAATAAAGTTGATCTTCAATCAATTAATTTCAAAGTGACTAATTTTAACTGCCACTACCTGGTCACTACCACATAACATGGTAGATCCAATATCGCTAATTAGAGCTTCCATTGGTAGATTTTGACTCACACAAGATATAATAATATAATCATCCAATTGTGGTTTTCTCAAATGCAATAGGTAGAATTTTCCAACAATAAATGTGTTGTTTTCACCATCATAAGCACAAATTGGCACAAAGAACTTTTGAGAGTAGGATTGGCAAATAGGATCTCCCCAGTGGGAAGATTTTCCACCAGAAATAGTAGTATAAAGTTGTACCAAAATCGGTACATATGTCCTTTATGATAGATAATTTAAAGTTAAACCTCTTGTCAATTAACCATTCAAGCTTACTCCTTTCACAAATTCATCCTTAAATTCAAAGAAAAAGCATAGGCAAGAACATTTAAAGCACATATATATATATTCGCATCTCAACTTTTTATCTCCATAATTTGAAGCAAAACTAGAATTTGAGGTCAAAATTACGTGACCACTTCCTTTTTTCCAATTTTTTTTCATAATTTCGGACTATTTCTTGCATCTTTAATAGGTCAAGTATTTACAGTCCAAAAAATTGTAATTAGTTAGTCGGAAAATATTACCTTCTCATTTTATATTCAAGATCATTCATTTGAAATCTTTCACTTTATTTCGAGTTCATTTATCTGAAATCCTTCCTCAGATGTGCCCTAAATAAAAAAAATAATAAATGATTTAGTACAAACAGAAACTCAGGTTAATACTGATGCTTATTTTTTCTTCTCCACGCATACAGAAAAAGCGAAAAATAAATAATTGTAGGAAGTATTATTACATTATTTTACTTCCATTAAATGGGTTCTTGAAGACTAAGGATTTGGGCTCAAGGCACTCAAGCCCAGTCAGAAAAACGCATATCTTGGATTGTCATTCTTCACCCGGGCAAAATACAAGATGTCTTTGTCCTGTTGGTTTCTGATTGGTCCAGTTAAATCTTTCTTCCCACCCAAATACTGGAGACCGTAGAAGAAGGCCACTGAACCCATTGCTAGCTAATACCCAGTTCTATATGTCCATGTATTTATAAAACGTTGCTTCTGAAATTTTTTATTTGACTCTCAAGTTTTCAACCTTTGAATCTGAAAAATAAAATAAGAAGATTGATAAGGTCTCTTTCATGAAATGATGAATGCTGATTTTCTTTTTCTTTTTTTTTGGGTAATCAAATTGAGGAAGATTTGCGTACTAAATTCCAATTTCATGGCACAACTCGAAGATTTATTTATTACTCCTCTTATCTTTTCTTCTCTGCAAGTCAATTTTGTAACATGAACAATTTTGGAATGTTGTAAACAATTATATCTCTCAAATATCTTAAATTTTACCGTTCTTATTTTGTAGCTTTATTTGTTTGATTATGTTTTATAAAACAATGTTTTTTAAAAATTTCAAACAAGTTTTTTAACTAACTTTTTATCTCACATACACATTTTCCAAAACGAATATCTTAAACTGGTACAGTAATATTTTAAAGAAAAACACTTAAAAAACAACTGTCTAAACGGGTTTTTTCCGAAAGTAAGGTGCTAGGCATCCAAAGAGATCGGGCTAAGATTGGCTGTGGACATGTTAGAGAATAGATGTGAAGTTTCCCCTCATGTTGGTGCTTTGTTAGCAGACAGCAAGTTCTATGCTCAGGGAATTGATATTAAATTCGTTCACACCTACAGGGAGGCAAATAGCTGTGCAGATTTCTTAGCTAATTATGGTGTAAAGTCAGAGAATTCTTTTGTGTTTTGTAGCCAACCTCCTGTTGGGTTAGGCTTTTTCATACAAGCAGATTTAGCACAAGTTAATTGGGAGAGAGCCAGTTAACTTTAGTCATTGTATGTATTTGACATTTCCTCTATTACCAAAAAAAAAAAAGAGATCGGGCTAAGATAAAATGACCATGTTATGAAACGACCTGACTATCCAATTCAACTAGCAGAGCAAGTTATACACTAGGAACCACTCATATGTCTGGAAGAGAAGTGATAAATTTTTTGTTCCTACAAACAAGCTTAATTCATGGTGTCAACATATCAAGATTTTTAAAAAATAACCAAAAAAAAAAAAAAAAAAACTCCATGTCCTGACTGGGGCTCCACTTGTTTACAGACCTTTGCTAGACTTGGGGATTTTTGTCTTTAACATCCCAAAGGAAATAAATTGTCCATTGTGTAAATCCAACTTTAGACCTATTTCTTTAAACACCTAGCTTCTGATTAGTTATCATTTGAGCCAACCTTTAGATTTATCTCTTATGGAATGGTAAACAAACCCTCAAAATCTACAAGAGCAAAACCCTTTAAAAATACTGCAAAAAGAGAGAAATGTTTGTATAGACAAATTGCAACAATGGTATCTATGACCTTTCCAAAATATTAACATGAATTAAATCTTTTTCTTTTGTATCACAATTATGAGGTGAGGTCCCCCAAAAGCGAAATGTATCACCGACCAACTTCATGATTCTCACAAAATACAACCAGACCTTCAGCTTTAATGACATCTTTGTCTTCTGCACTTCTTGTCCTGTGGTCATAAAATTGATTCGTGTCTGTTTTTTTTTTTTTTTTTGTTTTTTCTCCTCATTTTTATTTTCTTTTTTATGTGTTTATACTTCTACAGCTGCACCATGTGAAACATAAAAGTAGAGTCATTTTCAACGATAACGCCCACTGTCACAGGAGATCGTTAGGCGGACCGAGTACACTATTTCACTTGTAGATTTTATAATTTAAAATAATATCATACAAATATAATGATGTATACTAATATAAAAAAATAATATAAAAATATTTATATAATTTTATTTTTATACCGCAATGTCGCAGATGAGGCCGTGAACTGAATTATTAAAGAATTTCCCACAGCAACCAAAGCATTTGCTTTGTTACACCAAGACGGGTCAAATGATTTTCCTGGACCCGTGGTCCAGCTCTCTCTCGGCCCCCTCGCCTCCCGAGGGACCCCATCGGCCAACCCTTCCCTATGAAATTATTGGCTGATTTTCAGGAGCCCCAATAATCACATGAAACTAGAGTTGTAAATATATATTCATTTTTATTTGGTTATGCTTAATATTTAGCAATATATGCTAAGACTTGTTTTTTGGAAAAAAAAATAAAGGCAAAATTAGCAGTCGAAAAATTCAGTGGAGTATTACACGAATCACTGGTCTAAAGATTGTGGATTTAGAATTTGGACTTATATGAAGCAAAGGGGTGCTATTTAATCTAACTATATATAAAACATAAAACCCTTTTGGTGAATTGTCAAATTTTGTATTGTTCTGAAAATGCTCTTTCTTTAACTATCGTTAACATCGTTAACGTCTGCTTCAATGCTCAGATTTTATCCTACTATTTTCTTTTCATTTATTTTATAAATTAATATCGAGAAACTAAATATTTTTATATAAAAAATAGACACAAAGAATTTATGCATATTATTTTATTAAAACGCGCACATATAGAGTGTGTCACGATTGGTAGTATATATAATAAAGTTGAATTTCAATATTATTTGATCAAGCTTTTAGAGAGTCTAACCCTTAATTTAACGTGGAACTTTTTTCAAAGTAGTACATGGGCACCTCAAAAGCTAAAAACCACGCATATGTCAGTGAAAGTTACTCGCATCCAACTTTTTAGACGTGATTTTCGGTTCATTAATTGACTCCAAAATTCGCACCAACTTGCTCTATGTTTAAAGAACAAAACTGAAAACATAAAAAGCAATTTTAACAGTAATTTTAAGACAGAATTCTTGAGTTCTTTTTCTAGCAAGTTATCTGCTAAGATTCGTATCTTAGTTTATTGGCGTGTCATGTGCTGAACTACGACTAGTGAGTCTATCTAAGCCACCCATGCAGGTCACGTCGATTTGTCATGAGGAGGTCCTTTTGAAGTTTTGGACACATCTGATAAGCCAAAGTAACTTGGACAAGAACATTTATTTTGGCTTGTTATTCCTAAAACAATGGGCTGATGCTGAAAGGATTTATGTTTTAGATATCTATTCACACAACCTTCATACACACACCTTCATGCATATCATATTATAGTTGCTGTATCTAGAAGTTTTGAAGCTCTAAGTTCTGTTTGTTCTTTTATTTAGATCTAAACACTTTCTTTTTTTCTTTTTACACCATAACTAATTATGCTCAATAACTACCAATATTTTGCAGGAGAGAAGGTGTAACAACTTTTCAACCTATCATGCAAAGAGTTTCTAAACGGTGCACAGTATATATATATGGTATTATTTTTTCTTTTTTTTTGGGGGGGGGGGGGGGTACAAAGAGATAAAATTGAAGGGAAGAGTATAAGAGCCCTTTGTCATTTCAAGATAAATTTTAGTTACCATAAGATAACTAGGTGTGTTGCATAAATATGACTCTAATTATGACAGAAGAGAACAAGGTAGATTTATTATTAGCAGATTGGTCGAAAATAAAGAAGTTTGGACATGATTTTCTCGTGCCCTCATACCATGTGTGTCTTTTATGAGGAATTATGCATTGGCGGTTGAGAAATGAATAATTTAGGCCAGGTACTAATTAATAAGGTCCAACCTATTCCGACCTCAGCAGCTTCTCCAGTGATGGTCCTCCTATGAATGGCCCTCCTAGTGCAAGCTGCACATGGCAATGAAAGGATGTTTTGAATTTGATATGGTCTCCTAACAATCATGTCGGGCATGAGTTAATTTGTAGGGCTGGCAAAATATCCTCGAGATGCCTCTTCTGGCCTTCTTTTCTTGCAACAAGTGCCATTAAAGAAATAAAGGGGGAAGGAGACAAGCTACTCTTGATGTGTTAGGAAAATGTCTACAAGATCGACTATTTCAAAGAAGTTTACGTAACAATGTAAACTGATAAAGACAGAAAATGCTAGAGCATATGCGAAAAGGATAAGGATAGAGATGGACTATTGACTATAAAGGCTTTCTCTAGTGGTAAAATATATAGTTGGCGATAATGACTGATTGTTTAAATTATCTTTCAAATGGGGATGCATATTTGCCGGCTTTCCATTGGATTGAAGAAGAATGGAATATACATGATGCATTTAACACGAGCAATCTGATTATGTATTTCAAAATGTTGAAAAATGTTCTAGGGAATGTAATATTTCATACCATATCTGTTCATTTAGAGCCATGTTACATTTAACCAAAGCCAAATTTTCGAACTTTAAAAGCTCTTTAATTTCTTTGTTTAGTCTCTCAAAACCGTATCAATTTAGTGAGGTTTTGTGGAATATTCAAATAAACAAAGTTTAAAAAGACATCATCAAGATCAAACTAGACAGTCTTTTATTGTTGAATGTGCAAACAATCAAATTATTAAGGAAACTTGAATAGCTGACCGAAACGAAGCACTTGACTATGAACCATTAAATAAAGGCCAAAGAAATACATGGCATGTCTGAGGGAGTGAAACCCATTCAACAGGATAAACACCACAAGATGATGAAGAAAAAAATTACAAAAAAAAAAAAAAACCCCTCAACTTCCCAACTCACATACAAAATAACCTCCCAAATTTCTTCCTAGTAATCACCAGTGGGCAGGGGCTCATGAGAATGAGTCATGAAGAAAATCTCATAGATAGCAGCAGCAATCGCAGCACCAACAATTGGTCCAGCCCAAAAGACCCAGTGGTGTCTCCATGTCCAGCTGACCACAGCAGGACCAAATGAGACAGCCGGGTTCATGGATCCTCCATCAAAGGCACCACCCACTAGAATGTTGGCTCCAACAATGAAACCAATTGCAATAGGTGCGATGATTCCAATATTGCCCTTCTTTGGGTCAAGGGCTGTGGCATAGACAGTGTAAACTAGGCCAAAAGTCATCACAATTTCAAGAACGAATGCATTCCACACAGATTCCCCAGTTACCAAAGCAAATGCTGATGTTTCCTGCAAATATCAAGATTTTAATTTGTCAATTTTGTGTGAACATGGCACCAAAAATTGTAAATTTTACATGCTAATCTTACCAAATTTGCGAATATGTACCCATTAATTTCAGAGAGCAACTTGTTTAACATCGATCGCCCAAATAATCAAAATAATTCAGTAAACAAAGCTTCCAAACACAATTCGTTACTTTCTCAAAAAAAAAAAAAAAAAAAAATCTGTTGCCATTAACCAGAAAAATGGTGGTAACCGTACACAAAAAAGGTAATCCTTCGGTATCGTTATCATAGTTATTTTGGTCAACCAGTTAAGTTTTAAAACTTCAATCTTGTTAAGACTTCTCAACTTTTTTTTTCCCCAAAATTTCAAGTTTACATATTACAGTTTTTTATATAAATTTTACATATATTGAAGAAATTTCAACAAAAATCAAATAATTCTATATAAATTATTGATTCTTAAATAGATTCGTTTAACAAAAAGAAAAGGTCAGCTGCCATAAGGATGGCAGGAAAGATGCAATAATTAAGTCTGTCCTATATTTCTATTTTTTTTTTTTTTGGGGTCAAAGAATGGATCTAAATATTTCATAAAAGAATTTAATCCTCAACAAATATTTAGATTTTTTTTTTTTTGAAGAAACAGATGTTCATTGCCACTAAAAAAACTAGAAGAGAGAAAGATTACTCAACTACCAGTATGCCTTTGACTACTTTTCTAGCGTTACTCGTTCAAATTTATCATTTCTACTTTTTAGCATGCATGAATACTCACCAAGCCTCCGGTGGAAAACTTGAGGAGCAAGCAAGCAATAATTGATCCCACCAACTGACCGATGATGTAGAGGATACCCCTGAAGAAGGTAATGTTACCGCCGAGAAAGGCTCCAACAGTCACGGCCGGGTTGACATGGCCGCCTGAGATGTTTGCACTGATGGCGACGGCCACGAACAGAGCAAAAGCATGAGCAACAGCGGCGGCTATAAGCCCAGCTGGAGTGTTTGCACCATTGTGAGTCAACTTGTTGAATGCCATGCCGGAGCCCTCACCGGCGAAGACAAAGATAAGGGTGCTGATAAACTCAGCCAAGGCCGCCTTCAGTGCACCGGCTTGCCGGATTTCGTCATGTGTTCCAAGAGCAATTCGCCGGAACGGCACCACGATGACTTCAGGCATTTTTCTTTTTTTTTTCTTTTTTTTCCTCCAAGAATTTGATGAGGTTTTAGTGAAGTAGGTTTTGCTTGAACATCACTGCCTGTTTATATTGGGATTTTTTGCATGGTTTGGTAGGAACCGGGTAAAAGGGTTACAAATCAGTCAGTGTGAATGGGACAAATTGCCAAATTGGTCACTTATGTTATGAAAATCTTTAATAGTCCCTCGTATTTAAGATTACACAATTCGGTCCAACTTATGTTTAAATTGTACAATTTTGATCTCGAGTCTCACTTTAAATCATCTTTCTATCTTAGAATGATATATTAGAAGTTTTAATTTCGATAGGCAAAGCATACATTCTTATGTTAATATGAGCATCATACAATTTTAAAAACTTTTTACTATCAAACCTTTAAATTCTCAAAAAATCTTTTTAGAATTTTAAAGGATCAAAATTTAATATTTAAAATATTAAGAATGTGGCTACCGACTAACCCATTCTCTAAGGTACCACTACGTTTCTAGCGACCTCACATTGAGAAGCAAAAGTAAAAATTAAATTGTAAGTGATTTTCTCTAAAAATTAAATTGTAATTGTTTTTCTCTAAAATGAAGTCGCATGTATGATCTTATATATGTTCGTCATCCTCGACAATGATGAAACTGTTGTGTGCATAAGACATGCAGGTGACATTTTCAATAGAAAATGACCAAAAATTGTAAAAAAGGAAAAAGAAAAAGAAAAAAAAGGAAATCACAAAAAATTGTATCTCGGTCCAAAATGGTAGTGTTTAAAGTGTTGGGGACAAAAAAAATGTTCTTAAAATATGAGCACCCTTCGAGCAATTTAGTCGTTTGGATATTACTCCATTAAGAGCTTCAAATTAAAGTTTTGGGCGCAGGTGGATTAGGGTCCACCCAATGGCAGCATGGCTGTGATGCCAGCTAAGTTGAAGTGCTCCCCCAATTAACTTGATACTGACACGTGTAGGTTATGGATAAGAGACACGTCAGATGGGTTCCGTATGATGTGACGTGATACATATGAGCTTTGGCCCTTTCACACTGCTTTCGGCCGGTACCAATCATGCTAGAACAGTCTGGAATTTAAGGACTTTTTTTTTGTTTTTGTAATAATATAAATTAATATAATTGTCCTCTTGGTAATAATGATTTACGATATAATCAGAGTGAATTTTTTCTTAGCTTTATTGATTATTAATTAGGCCATAAAGATATCTCCAATCACAATCACACAGCTAAAAGTGGTTGATGCCATCAATTATTGTACGATATTTTCAGATTTATTTGGCAAAACTTCAGACAAGAAAATCTGTGCGATGGAAATTTTCTTTAATATAACATAGTTGCTTTAACTAAACTTGTAAGAGATAATATTCTTAATTTAGATAAACTTCATAATAATGGATGATTGGACTTTAGGAGCAGTTCGTGCTTATCTGCATCATTTGTTATATTTTGGTTTGATAAGTATGATTAGCAGAAGGATTATTGAGAAATAAGTAGAGGTTGAAGGCTGTAAATCTCATAAAGACAAGGGAACTTAGGACAAACAAGCAACGTAAATTGACAAACAAAAGAGGAGAAAAATGAAAGAAGAAGCTAGTAGAATATTCCTGCGTAAGGATTTTCTTTTGGTGATTGATAATGACTTGCAGTAATGCTATAGTGGCACCAAAATACTTGTGAATTATGTTTTCATACTCGAACCAAGGATATTAATGGTTCAACTGAGAGTCGACTCGCGTAGAACTGGATGATATCATAAACATATATACACATATACCCCTATTAATTGTTTTTCATAATTTTAGTTGTTATTTAAGAGTGAAAAAAGGTTAATGACTTCAAAAAATTATAATTAGCGAAAAATATTTAAAAACCTTATTTTTTTTCACGGTCAAAATCCAATTTTGATTACATTTGACCGATTTTTTAACTTTCAATTTTTTAATTTGATTTGAACCGAATGCCTAGCCAATTTTCGATCCGACCCACCAATCTGATCTGAGTTTGAGAACACAACTTATGAAATGAGACTCTAACCAATTTTTTTGAAAAAAATTAAAGAAATAGAACAAGATTTAAAAGGCAATAGGCAAAAGCCCCGGGAGAATTTAGGAATTCTATTTTCTTTTTTAAATGGTGAAATAAACGTCCCTTTTGACAGAAAGGGGTACATCCACGAGAAACGAATTTAGACTTGCCTCCCTGAAATTTATTTTAATCACCCTTGCCTCTAAAGAAAATTTATCTTGATTTTGGGTCATTCTCTTGAGTAAACGAAATAAGAGACAATTAAAGAATACTTGCTACTGTAATATTACGGAGTTTCTATGGATCAATGCAAATGTATTTTTTTTGAATTTTTGAAGTTTTTTCTTTTTCAAATATTATATACCCTAAAGTGAAATGTTAATTACCGCATAATGCTGTTTGACCTGAAAAATGTAACATGTACATATAAATGAATTTGTTTGATACAAATTACTCAATCACTATTACTATGAATATCATTAACCTACTGTGAATATAAATTTTGACTATTCCTTTTACCATATTTGATTTAGCAAGGAATAGATATTATTCTGCTCGAAAAAGGTTAATGAGTTTGATAGAATAGTATTTTAGAGAAATTATAAAGATTCTAATTATTCACTTTTATTCCGATTGAAAGATAGTAATAATTGTCTTCCAAATATCAATAATAGATATCATTACTAGTGATATCTATTTCCCTCCTTAATTCTCATAAACCAAACACCCACTAAGTATATATCTTATTTGGATTTGTGAGAAAATGCCTAACAATGTTATAGTTCTTTTAATCTGGTTTTAAAACCATTTAGCATTTCCAAACATGTCGTCAAACTTTAGCTTTGTAATTTTTCTTGATAAACAGACTATACTTACTGCCTAATAAGAGATTCCCTTCCATGGATGTTTTTAAAGTTTTTCACAAAGTTCGAAAATCCCGACTTTTAATAAAGTAAAAGGAAATCTCCATTTTCACCTAAAGTCAGAATGCAATAATCCATTTTCAGATTGAAAGCACTTGAAATGATTTCAATCAAGAGCAACTTTTATTTTTATTTTTTTTTTTTTGAGAGAAGAGCAACTTTTATTAGTTGCTAACTTTTTGGTTGATTTTTGGGAACCCTTTCAAACATTTTCACGTGCTTTCCCAGCTTCAATCATACTTGAACCACAATCGCCAAAGTTTGATTGAACATGGCCCATATTTTAGAAAGAAATTACATATTCTTGCATCGTGCTCTGGTTCATTTATCATCTTCTTAATATATATCATGATTTAGGGTAGGAAAGAGAAATGTTACATGAATTCTTCATTTATTGTCACCATATCCATGTCGAGTTGTGTTATACTTGCATTTGACTATTCATTTGTATTTGTGTTCATATTTTGTTTTATCCTGAGTCTATATAACATAAAGGGAGGGAACTCTACAGAAATAAAACTCTTCTAAAAAAACAAATTGTTGTCACGGGCAATAAAGACAAATTGAACGCCCACCTTCTTTTTTTTTTTTTACAATTTGAGAAAAGGGAAAGGGAAATTAACTTTACTCAACTCAAACTGAAAGCAGGAATGGAAAAAACCCACCTTCTTTATTCTATTTCCACGATTTTGTTTTCAAATTTTGTATGCGTAAATTAAATATTTTTTTGGTGAAACGTTGTTTTCAAGATTATAGTAGTTTGGATAAGTTTAGAAAGTACAAATATTAAATCAAATAATATATTGCCAAAAAAGGGTGATAGCCTGGACTGGGGTGGGGAGCGCTAATCATGTGAATGTTGCAATTTGATTCAATAAATGTCGATCCGTCCAATCACCGATCAGAAGCCTCGAGGCCACGACAAGTATAGTACACACTACACGGTCAGATCGCACCGCATCGGTGCAAATTATCTCGGCTGGCATTTTTACTTTTTTATGAAGAATTTCGATTTCAACGAGATCAAACTGATGTCCATGTTAAGTTTTTTTCTTAAAAAAAAAAATCAATAAAAAGGGTTTTTTTTTTTTTTAATTAAAAGAAATGTGGATACAACGAGATCAAGCTATATCGGACTAATCCCGAATATAATCAGGAACAATGGGACTAACACTTGTATCACAGGTTCCAAATTCTCCATTCGTCCTGTCCTACTACACCAAATCCAGCCTGGCTTTTACGAGTACAGACAGCTATAAAGATATGGTCGTAGATTTTGCGTCTTGGAGTACATCATTGTTTGTTGCTATTGACATCATAAATGATAAACTGATAAAGGACATCAGAAAAGAGTTTAATGATAATTGTCATCAGAGGACATAAACAATTTTGAACATGTTTAACGTGTTCTTGGTCTTAAGGTCTGGAAAACCATTTCATATGAGCAAAGACTTCTAATTCAATGGACGAACAAGATAATTTCCTGGCAACAGTAACACGACGGTTTGAGAATGCAGAGACAAACATGCAAGAATTTGTTACTCAGAAAATAGGGAGCGGTTCATATGTAAAACAACTTAATATTGTACACACAAACTTCCTTTGTACTTCATGAATAACTGTTCGTTCAGTTTTTGCAAAAGAAAAAAGAAACAAGAATGTGACTGTCAATTTGACTGTGAAGAATGAACCCATCCACAGTAGTACAAAAAACTAATTTAACACTGCATTTTGACCTCCTTTATTCAATGCTGCGTGTCCAAGGCAGCCATCACTCTGTTTTAGCACGTTATTTGCAGATCCTCGAGAAATGGAGCTATCAGGGAAGAAACTTCTGCAAATATGGATTTGCCCCTAATCCTGTAAAATAGGCATCCACAAAAGTTAAAAACACTTCTATAACTATTTTAGCTTCTCCGAAGGGGCCACGAATTGTACCAGGATTGGAATTGAGGCTAAAGCAAGCAGCTGAATTCATTCTGGCAGAATATTGCACTTGTAACTGCTTGCATCTCCCTGATTTAACTGATAAAACATGCCCACGTGCTCAGACAAAATACACCCTACCCCACGTACACAGAATCCTACTTTACCGCCAATGCAATTACCTAAAATGGAGGAAAAGGTTTCAGCTTACTATTTCATCAACAGCTACTTCTAAGGATGTATTCATCAGTTGAGGGGACCGATTTATTGTTGGAAATAACCGGTCCCTAATTAACGAGAAAATTGTTGGCCAAACAATTTAAAGACAATAACAGGTACATTCAAATTGCCTACTGATGTTGGTATAGGTTGTCATTATCATTCAACATTGTTAATTAAGAATAATTTTTAGTAGCATACTATTATCTGAATGTTTTCTGCAGGTGCCAGAAGATTAGCCAGAAACTAAAAGTGAGCAACTAAATTTGTTAATTGTTCCATCCAGTACAGATTCTTAAGACCTTTTTGTTAGGAAATTAGAGCCTGGGAAATCACCAAAATTTTTGATAGTCACACAAGACAACAAGAAACCAAATATGAAAGACAATAAGCAAAGTAGCATTCTCGATAGTTACGCAAGATGATGAGAAAATAAATATAAAAGAATACGCTAAGAAGCACAATGTATTTAACATGGTTCGGTTAAGATAGTCTACATCCATGGGTGAGGGAACATAAATCCACAATTAGATGAGAGGAATACAAAAGTACAGAACACTCAACAAACCCGCAAAGAAACCCAAAATACACCAATAACACAAGAGAGCCCACATATACGAAAGGCCTTAATGACAAAATGGCCCAAAAACCCTACTACGAAACAAGAGAGCCCAAACAAACTAAGGCCCTCAAAGCTCTTTTGGCAGGTGCTTCCCTAAAGGGCTCACTATAGGCCTTTTTACAAGGATCTTGATAGCTACACAAGACGATGAGAAATGACGAAAAAATAAATTTATAATAACATACAAAGCAGCCAACAGATTTAACATGGTTCGGCCAAGATGACCAACATCCATGGGTGAAGGAGTAGAAGTCCACAAATCAAATGAGAGGAATACAAAAGTATGGCGCACTCTATAAACCCACAAAAGAAACCCAAAATACACCAAAATAAAAGAGAGCCCACATATAGAAAGGCCCTAATGACCAAAATGGCCCAAAAACTCTAATACAAAACAAGAGAGCCCAAACAAACTAGGGCCCGAAAGAATCCCTTAGCAGGTGTTTCCCTAAAAGGTTCACTACAGACCCTTTACAAGGATCACTAAGGAAAAAGCTTATTTTTCCATCTGATGAGGGACGACAGATACAAGAACAGATGTTCAACATTCACTAATTAACATTCTTTGATGTACACATGGAAAGAAATTTCTTTCTGTTCCCTCTTTCACTAAATATTTAAAAACATTCTTTGATGTACACGCTAAAACTTGAAAAGAAATTTAGGAAGGCAAATATGTAGCATCCGTTCAAAAAGTCACAGATGAGATCAGAAAAACGATGCAATGCATTCAAACATCCCCATTGACCACTTACACATTAACATGCAAAACTAGTTTAATTTTGAAGCAATTGAGTGCGCAAGACAGAATAGCTCTAACACACCAAGAATAAAACCCAACCTTATTGGCAGTTTAGAATTAGAGACCCAGCAAGAAAAAAGGACAAATGAATCATACCAACGTTTCTGCCACCAGCATAAGCGTCATCCATCATAGGCCCATCAATAACGGCATGGCAACGTAATCCCAATCTGACTGAGGTGCACTGGTCAATCCTATCAATCATATTACAAGATTCACCAAATTTCGCTACGTGAAAGATCCTTCATCAAGATTGCTTCCCTGAGATACAACCTCTAATGTGGTGCCTTTTATAATCCACGCAGTCATTTGAGGCTGATCTTCGAAAGGTGTAAGAGGATGAAGTTTTCCATCCTCCAACTCTACACCATAAACAAAAGGGAGCCTGAGTGAGAGAAAACTGTCTGGAGGCAAAATCACCCGACAGCCAAAGCTAAATTGCAGCTTTTCTTTGTAATTTGGAACTGTTGAAGGTAGGCATGAATCCTGCAAGTTAGCCAAATAATCTTTTGATCAATTGAAAACCATTTCAAAAAGCACATTGTAGAAGCTAAATTAAGATGGAATCAAATGTATATTATTCATATCTAAACATTCGAAGGAACTAAAGATGATATATCCTGTAATTCTCGAGGCTAATATATGATTACATACCACCACATATTAAAGATAATATTTGATGGCAATCCAAACATACATCTCACGCCATGGAAACAATTAATGTCTTTTATAGACTTCAAGCTGATGCACTAAGCAGTCAGTGTTATATCAACCATCACACACTCGTTTGGAATTCCTTGCAGAGATAATGATTGTCACCACAAACGCTTTTAAATTTGCAACAGAACTTGATTCTATTGTAGGCCAAGTTGACACTATGGTCAAGATAAAGCATATGGTGCCTAAATGCCAACTTGCAGCAAATTATGGATAGCCCAGAAGCAACAAGAAATTTGTTCTACCAAAAATTAAACAAAATCCTGTCAAACTAAAAAGATTAGTCATATTCAAGCAACCCAGGAAACAGATAAAACAAGTTTAAAATTAAAAATCGTAATGATGATGAGTGTATGTTACCAGTAACAGTGCATACCTGAAACTGTACAATGGGGCAGGCTGCTAAAATGACTGGAAAGGCAGGTGTGACCTAATCATTGAGCAGCACCATAATTAAGATACATAGTTACATCAAAATAATCAACAGTGTATCAAGAGTATGTAAACTCATAAAAAAGCCCATAGAGATAGTATAATGTAGAAAATAAATGAATGAAAATTTTCTTCGTGGGTATCCATTCGTATTTGAAATAGAAAGACAGTATCCAAGAAGGTGCCAAGGGACATGCGTGAGAATACAATAATATTTATTTACAGCATATCTTTCAAACTTCACCATACAATGATGGTGAGACTTCTGAAAAGAAGTTACCAAAGCAAGACAAGATAAAGATAAGTTTTGACAGATAAATGCAGAGAGAAGAATAATATCCTTTATAAGCTAGGCCTGATTTCACTATTCATGAATTTCAATATGCATGACCAACACCACTTCTAGGTTCCAGCTTAGAGATGCTATTCCTCTATTCACTCTGACAACATACATGTTATGCCCTTGTTAACTTTTACTGAGATCTAGTTTCATTAACTAGAAATGTACCATTAGTAGTTTTGATTTGGCCAGTGGCAGTTCTGTTAGTCAAGTAAATCATCTTATAAAATCCTTTAAAGATACATTCAAGTATCAGAGAATAGAAAGCCTCTTTGATATTGGTAGCATATTGTTTAACTAAGAGAAGTAAATAAGTTTTAGATAGTCGGTAATAGATACACTGTATCTGTTAAAATGGATAAAACCAAATTAGATGTTATTTTCATACCAAAAAAATCCTCTGAAGCTGCGAAATAGTGCCAGCAAATTTAACATTCGTTGTTTCTCTTTTCTTCCTGAAGTCCCTGCAGTAAGGACAGTTCATGTAAATGGGTAAACTTCTATTCAACAGGAAGTAAGCACTTCCACCATTGTCTAGACTAATAGCTTGAAAACTAGCTGCAAGATCCATCACCGAAGAAGCAACTTTAGCTTCAGTGGTTTCTTGGTCTCTCAACAGATTGGAAACTAGCATTTGTCCATTTTCATACACACTTTTGTTGGTGCTTCTCACTTTTGACTCTTCCAGATTTCTTCTCGTGCGAAGAGCATTGTTCATAATTCCATTTGACTGCTTGCGTGCCCTAGCATGACCACCATTCTTACCAGACTTAGAATCTCCCACATTGTGATCAAAATTCTCAATGGACGATGGAACAAAAGATTCTTCAGGCATGGCATAAGGGGACCCAAGATCTTTGAGATGATCTGGCCTCAATATAAAACGATGCCCATGGGGACACTCGTGCTCAAATCCCACATAAATGGATTCACGCTTCACAGAGGTCAATTCTTTTACCATGCCTCTAGTAGTCATGTGCATTGGAACAACATTGTCATTTATCTGTAACAGCGGAAAAGCTTCTGTATCACAATTTTTATCAGTTTCAACCCCATTGGCTGCCTGATCTGCAGCAACAATAGTTGGAGCCTTTCGAGACCCTTGATTACTGGCAGTTTCCATGACCTTCAGCAAACCTTTCTCTTTGGTATCAAACTGCTTAATACCCTTGTCAGTACCTGTCAAAAGCTGTTTTCTAGTTTGAAGAGGAGGAAACTCTGAATGTGTTCCAGCTGATCCAGCAACAACTTCGGAAAAAGGTTTTCTTATCATAAAGCTGGAAATTCCCATATTTTTGTCACCAGGTTTATTGTTAATTAAAGACTGCCTTTTTTGTTCTTCAACTTCACTCTGCACTTCTTCTGGCTGACATTGGGCATCATCAACCTTCTTCACGTCTTTACCTGCAAGAGCTTCATCTTTGTTGCTGCCACTTAGATTATTCAAATAAACTTGCGGCAAATCAGTCAAAGATGAACCATTACTCATTTGCTGTTTCCCGAGAACAATAGACCATTTTAAAAGGAACTTCTGAGTTGTACCAAAGCCACTTTGGAGAAGACCCTTTTGCAGGGTTATAGTAACTTGCACCACCAACTCGTATCAAACTCCAACAAGAAGGTTTAGTAGGTCCTTTAGCACTACCTTGAGGAAGATTTAATGAAGGAAGAAGCTTGTCACATTCTGGAAAACAATTGAAAGTCATGTTGGCTGTTTCAAAATCAAAGGGATCTGATCGTAGTTGTCTTGAACGACCACATGCACATGCATGAAGGAATACATATCCACTGGAATGTGGCTTGATCTCATCTGTCGAAAGGAAAGCCATCAGTTCCAACATCATGTCTTTTATGCATGCATGGTTTTCCGGTCAGACTAACAGCATCACATAGTTGTCTACCAGAACTCCAGATGGATATGCATTCATCCTCCAGTTTTTTCATGTAAATTTGCACCACAGGTCCTTTTACCATCGAACTTAAAGGCCAACAAGGCCCTCTCCAAGTGGGCCTCATGCTGTGAAGTTGGATAAGAGGGAGGCAACTCATTCAGATAAAGCTCTTTAGCAATTGGAAGGGCTTTTTCACACCACATTGTGGAAAATTTGGAGCATATCCCTCTACCACTCTCCAAAAAAGACACAGCAATTTCTAAAGAATCAGTAGCTTTTGAGGTACTCCCTTCAGCTGCAGGCATCACAGCATTTCGTTGTTGTGGTTTTCTTTGGCTAATTTCAGTTTCATTAAAACCCCCTAGTTTTGCAGAAAGAATTCCATGAAGAATAGGCTGACTTGAAGATAGCCAAGTCTCTACGCTGGGAAGTTCAGGAGTGCTAAATGTCTTTCTAGAAACAGCTGAGGCAGCGGCGGCAGCGGCGGCAATTGCTACCATGCCAACACCAGCAGCTGGGCCACTGCTGGTGCTAGATACCATACCCCCCTCTGCCTCTCAGAATATCAGACTGCCTTAATATGAATTCTTTCAGTGAAAGTATATCCTCTTTGTTTGAGCTCTGGCTACTGCTTTCAAGCAAAAGAGAATCTGAAGTTGCCTTCCCATCAATAACATCTTCCACAAGACGGGTGGCGAACTCAAGAGATTCACCCCTATTGTTTAAGTGCAAATCTACAAGTGTAACAGCCTTTGATGCATCCAACAAAAATAGAGGTGCCGAACTCAAAATGCCACTACTTCTTGAACCAGTATGACCAGTTTCAGAACCTGAAAGTATTCGGCATTTCTTAATAGAAAAACGAATTTGTGCTTCAAGGGACGACTGTAGTTTCTTTTTGAACCCACCTTCAGGTTTACTGACAGGACGTGCAAGTACGACAACTGAGCTAGATCCCTTTGTAGGCAAGTTTGGCCTAGCCGTATTGTTTGAACTTGAAGACTGATTTAATGGGGAGGCCTCCAATTGCTCCCCCATTGTAGAACTAGGATTACCATCACTGAAATCGTCAAGAAAAACAAAAAGAATAACAGGATTACACTGTCCAGGCAACAAAGAGGAGTATGAACCTAAACCAGACATCAATGTCACTGCTGCAGAACCACGATTTAAAATGCTGCGGCTTCTACCAGGAGATGGACTATTAGATGAAGCTCCTGACAGGGACATTCTAGAAGAAGATGATGCATTGGTGTTTGATGTCAATGGTTGTGTAATGTGTGATTTGAAATAGGGTGACATAGCATGTTTTGCAGCTTGCAACACTCGAAACTTTTTCAAAATCTGTGTGTCAAAGCGTGATCCTTCTTGGATAAATATTAGTACATGGCAAACCTGCATTGCTAAATAAAATAGGGTCATTTACTAATTGTAGTCCAGAGAAGTAACAATGTTCAAGAATGAAAACTTAAAATTAGATCGTAAAAAGAGTTTACAAAGATAAAAATCTGCTCAGATTTGTAATTAGACTTTTAAAACTATTCAGAATTGTAAAAATTACTTTCAAACAACGAATTTAAGAACCCAGATAAAAATCTGCTCAGATTTGTAATTAGACTTTAAACTATCTGGTAATGTAAAAATTACTTTTAAACAATGAATTTAAGAATGTAGAAATGTGATCTGGTGTAATAGCCATTCCTACTTCAAAAAACTATTAAAAACTTTTCAAGAAATTACAAAAACCTTCAAACTAGTAAGTAAGCGAAGTCCACAATTTCCTGCAAACTTATGTCTTAATCTTAATCTACTCATCGATAAAATCATTGAATTTCGAATTCTTTATCTTGTTCTTGTGACACTGTTGCCCAGCATACTTATGCATGGCCTTATTAAAAAGTTTCTTATTTATGCAACTAGAATACAATCTACAGAAGGGAAATAAGAAATGACCTAGCATTTCCACATGCATCCTACTTCTACTATCAAACAATCAATAACTTAAACCTTGTACAAAACGCATCCTCCTTCAAGAAAAAGCTTTCACTAGAAGAGTCAATATTATACTACAAAATGAATTCATTCTTAAAAACATTTTTTATTTGTCAATATACTCCTAAATTCTTACCTTGTGTGCTAGTTCATAGTACAATTTGAAGACTGCTCTCTTGAATGCCTAAGCAAAATATTCAATTCCCAACTGTGCAGAGTGGCAAGGTAAACAATCAAAAGAATCTAATTGGTCTTTAACATATTACAACAGACAAGGGAGATTCTGTTGCAGGTTTACCTTGATCAAGGACAATGATCACATACTTCATAGATGCATCTCGAAAAATATCCTGAATTCTTATTTACATATTGGGTTTGGAAAAGTATCATCATATTGGCTACAGACCGGGCTACCAGACTACATATTGAAAAGCAGCCAATTAATCTCAAATCCCACATTCTCAACCATAAGAACCCAAAAAATTACAATCCTCCATTGAAAATTTGTTACTTTAACCATTATACATCCCGTAGAGCACCTCAAACTTATTCCATGCCTAAAAATTCCAATGCTAAACTAAACAAAAGGCATCAACTTTAAAAGTCAAACGGTATATCTAATCTACCACCCAGTTGCGGGTGTTTAACACATAATTTCACTTCCTTTTCAAGAATCTCTATTTAATCCTTTACACAGTCAGCATTTAAATCGCAGAAATCAATATAAATAAATGCAGTTGTATACAGGCTACTTCGTTATACTACTAAAAAAAAAAAGAGCCTTATAATCAGATGTAACAACACAAATAAAATTCAGACCAGGGAAAAAATTAAATGCTCACAGTGAACATAAAAAGCAATCCTTGAAGATCACCGAATTCTCGGTCTTCCAAAGCAGAATCAAATCCCAATTGGGACTCCAAAACCCCGTCCATAACCGGACAAGAAATCGAAGAAAACTGCAAGTACAAAATCCCCTTCTCCTCTTCAAAATAATAGCTGATTCTCCTCAACTTAAACCACTCCTCAATCTCGTCGCTCATCAGTTCTTTCTTTTCGAAACGGAAAGGGGTGTCCATATTCCCAGAACCAAACACATTGGCGTCAATAATTCGGTTAATCAGTTGGGTTACATCGCCATGGCGCTTGCCAACAAAACCCACCACAACGACCCCGTTTTGTTGGGATGGGGTGGGAGTTGGGGATGGGGACGGCGGAGGGTCAGGTGGGCTAGGAGGACGAGGAGGAGGAGGAGAGGGTGGTGGTGGGTTTGGCAACAGGGGGGCGAATAAGAACTCTCATAGATTTTTGGGGATTGGGATTGGGATTTGGGGAGTCCATGGATGGAATTTGAATTTGGAGGTTTTGGGGTCTTTTCTTTCAGGTGATATTCAATTCAAGTACCTGCTGCTGCTCTTCTACAGAGTGAAGATGATGAAAATATTTAAGGAATACTAATCAATCTAATAGAGTCGAGTATTGAGTTTTAGGACATCAGACACGACACATGACTGACTATAAAAAGGAATGTAAATGAGTGCACAATGTAAATAATCTTTATTCACTCAAAAAAAAAAAAGTAAATAATCTTTAAATCTCAAGATTTTCCATACTTAAGACAGATGTTCAATACACGAGTTAGGGTTGCAAACAAGTCGTGCAAGACTAAAGTTTTTAAGTGTTTCTAAGAACTTTATATAAGACTCGAAGTGATAGAGTTAGATTATGTCAAGTAGAGTTTTACATAAATCTAATCGAGTTCTACTTAAACGTATAAGATTGAAACTTGAGTTCGAACTCTATCGCGCATTGAATATAGAGCTCAAGTTTGAATTAAAGTAATTTTTAAAGAAATAAAATAAGAATTTTACTCAATTAAATATAAAAAATAAAAAAATAATAAATTATGGGGCTTGGATAAGCTTGATGAGCTTTTTAAGCCGAGTATGTTTGTACTCAAGCACAGCTCAATAGCTTAATCGAACTGTTTAAATTTGACTCGAGCTCGAATTAACACCAAATCAAATTGAGCTGTTAATTGAATCGAGTCAAATTAGTTCGCGAACCAACTTGGTTCGTTTGCAACCCTAAGCAAATCTTGAACTAAAATTTCAAGTATTTGAACTCGTTGAATAGAGTAATTAAACAATAGGATACCTACTTGTATAATCTCAACTAGTACATGGTCTAATTAAGCACGAATTTGAGTAGGTAAAATCAGCTATATTACCAAGTCATTTAGCAAATTACACGCTATGGTGTTTACAGTGTGGCATAGTGCGAATTTACACATTTTTTTCACCAAATCGAAAATCTTGAATTGGATATTACAAATCAAAACCAGATCATTAAATTTAATTTTTTGATGTATTCAATCCATCAAAATTTTGGTACAATTTGGTGTGATTAGACGCTTTATTAAATGTATTTTATAATATCATAAATGAATCACTACGGCACTAACTAAGTTTACAAATATTTAGGTTAAATGAATATGCATTTTGTCAGCATATGTTGCAACTATATAAAATCAAATCATTTTGACAAACTATTAAAGCATAGGGTATAAAACTCCATCATAAGTCAATTAACGAATCAAAATAATAAAAAAATCCTAAACATTTACGCAACAATAATTAGTGAGCCTTTATAAATCCCAACAATTACCTCTAGGAGATTAAACCATTGACGTTACATGTTATGTATCAATTAGTTTTCATATCGAGACACTTCAGAGTTATAAACAATGTGTTACTTAAACAATTAGAAGTCATAAATTGTACTTGTTAACTTATTATACTATGAATTATTCTGTTTTATATATATATATATATATATATAGTATTACTTAATATTGTAATATAATGGGCTATCTCAAATATTACAAAATATATGCACATTCTCAAAGGATAACAATGTAAAAAATTAAAAAACTCTTTGACACTTGTAATAAGTTATTACTAATAATGGTTAGATTTTTGAATAATAACTCAAGATTCAAGTTACTATTAAATAGAAAAAAAAATTACACAAATCTTGTCATTAAGGAATGATTCGGTTCGATCCGGTCTTCATAGATGAAATCCAAAATCAAGAAGCCATTAGTTAGCGATTTTGGTTTGATTTTAGATAGTTCGGATTCTAAAAATTTTAAAATAATTTTTCATCTGGATTTTAATCAATCGAACAGATTTGAATGATTTAAAAAATCCAATATAACGCTGTTACAAATTATGCAATTAATATTTCAAAAGTATATGCACACGAAACTTCAAAAAAAAAAAAAAGTATATGCACACGAGACTTGACTAAAACCAACAAGCTTGCGAGCTAACTCAAGTACTCAACCTCAACTCACATTATATATTTGAGTATCCCGAGCTACACTTAAAGCTGTAAATGACCCAAGCTGTTCGCAAATACAGCTTGACTCGGCTCCTGAAAGTTTAAGTTCATTCGTTCGTATAACTAAACGATCCGAGCTCGAATACAAACTTTGGCTCATTAAATAAACGAGCAAGCTTCGAACATGAGGTACTCGGCTCAACTTGACTCGAATAACACTTTTACACTTATTTGAATTGAGCTGCTTGCGAACAAAAGTTTGACTCAACTCGTGAAAAGTTCGAGTTCAGCTCGTTCATATAACAAAACGAGACGAGCTCGAATATAAATTTTAACTTGTTTAATATACCAGCCGAGTTTCGACTCATTTATTAAATGAGCATGAGATCAAACCGAGAATGCTCGACTCGACTTGTTTACAGCTCTAGTTACACCTGAGATCTTTGAAAGTCTGAGTCAGGTCGAACTTTTACTCAGTTGAGCCTGAACTGCTCATAAATAGTATACCAGTTATAGTTTGTTGCCAGTTTAAAAGCCGCATTTAGTTGAGGGCAGACACTTGGTTACCTCAACTTTGGAGAAGTTACTTGAGATGTACAGATGCAAAATGTTCCACTGACCTAGTTTCAGTGGGACAAATTTGGTTAATATTGAGCAAAATTATATGTTTCCATTGCGAGTTTGTGTGTCATATATTCAATGCTCCTAGTCGCACAGATAATTTATTAGAAAATGAAATTTAAAGCTCTTAAAAACAGGGAGGAACCAATTTACAACTATTAAGGTAAAATAAATAAATAAATTCTTGTACTGAACCTTTAATCAGGGTTTGCCTAGAAAGATTTAAGATTGCGAAAAACATATTAGAAACACTACTCAGCCAGCAAAACAAAAACGAACAATTGTCAATGTAAATGTTTATTTTTTTGGTTAATAAAATATTTATCTTTCTTAAACCAATACCTCTAACCTCAAAGCCAGATAAGACCTCACCCATCACAAGTACGACTAGTAGTAACGGTATATATGTTAGGGATGATTCCCCCAAGACCAAACAACAAAACAAAGAACATCCCAGAGAAACAATCCCAACTTCCACCTCACAGCCACTGACCTCCAGCCCACATTATCAATTTCTTCATCCAAAATGCAGGCTGCTGCAGTTGCGGCAATGGTCGCTGCACCCACCACCACCGTCAACCACCACCCTCGCCTCTTCCAACGCTCCAATCTCATTTCCTCTACATCTCTCCACTCCTCATTTCACGGCCTCTCTCTAAAACTCCCCCGTCAGTTCTTTTCCTCCTCCGCTGCCGTCTCCACCTCCGCTCCCAAGCCTTTGACTATCGTCGCCGCCTCCAAAAAGGCTGTTGCTGTCCTCAAAGGCAACTCCGCCGTCGAAGGCGTCGTCATCCTTACCCAAGAAGATGATGGTCCCACAACTGTGACTGTAAAAGTTACTGGGCTTACTCCTGGGAAACATGGGTTCCATTTGGTTAGTATTATTTTATTGTTTTTTGTTGCTTTTATTTTGTCAATTTTAGTACTTTTTAGCCAATATCTATGATGGGCTCTGCTCAAATTTCTGTCTTTGTTTGTTTGATTGTTTGTTTTTTTGGGATTGGATAGCATGAATATGGTGATACCACAAATGGATGTATGTCAACAGGTTCGTTTTTTGTTAGTAGTGTTGAGCTTATTTTAGTGGAAATGCTGGTATTTGTGCTTTTTTGGGGGAAAAAATATCGGTTGGTGACACTGGCTTATCGGTAAAAAACAGGAGCACATTTTAATCCTAAAGGATTGACTCATGGAGCTCCTGAGGATGAAATCCGGCATGCGGGTGACCTGGGAAACATAGTTGCCAATGCTGATGGTATTTCTTTATAGTAAAGATTGGATTTTTCATTCTTTTCAGAGCTGATAATTGTTGCAGTTTTCTGTAATCTTGATGTTGTTGAATTTGATGCAGGTGTGGCTGAGGCAACAATCGTGGACAATCAGGTAAAAGAACTGAATTTGTGCAGCTCTCTTTTGTGTGTAGGATCATACTTTTACAGTTCTTATAGAGGAATATGATTCCATTTTCTTTCATTTCAGATACCTTTAAGTGGTCCAAACTCAGTAATTGGAAGGGCTTTGGTAGTTCACGAGCTTGAGGATGACCTTGGAAAGGGTAATTCTACAGTTCAAGTTCATGTTGCACTTGAGATATTTCCCTCGTGTTGTTGATGAGCCTGTTGTATCTAGTGTTACCTGAAATGCTGCTGTTATGAACTTTTCTTGTATTTCATCTTAGTCTTACCTTTTGGCTATTAATCTGTAGGTGGTCATGAACTCAGTCTGACAACAGGAAATGCAGGTGGAAGATTAGCTTGTGGTATGCAATGTCATAATCCTTCTACACTTTATCATCTTTTTTTTTTTTTTCCCTTTCTTTTCTACTATGATGATCTATAACTGAAATTTTGCACAGCAATTCTTGCTTCAGAGAAGTAATAGATTCTTTAACCAAATGGTCAGAGATGCCACAAGCAAAGAACATATAATCTAATTGACTTCAAGTTGAATAAGCCATGAAACTCTTTTTATCGTTCTATAATATTCCAGTGGTTGCTGCAAGTAATGACATCATATCTCCTGTAAAAATATTAATAATCAAAACTACCTAATGCTAACCTCTGATCATTCTTATACTCCATTTATAAGCTGTAAAACCTCTATGTTGCGTGATTGCAAAGATGAGGTAGGATGAGTATTACTTCGGAAAAAATGATTAAGGAACACTTTTTGTGTATTTGTCTATCATTTGTTATTCGGCTGTATTAGTTGCTGGTTTATGGGAGTAGCCTACAGATTTTATTTGCAAGTTCTTAATTTGAGAACGGGGGCAAACACTTGTCAGCACCAAGTTTGCTTAGGATTCTTCTTCTGCTTCTTTTTTTCTTTTCCGGTTTTGGTTGATTTTTTTTTTTTAAAAAGAAAACTCGCATTTCAAACTTTCATACATGACATTTTCTATGAAGTTATTCGATGTCAATTGCTTTTCTGTGTATGGAGTTATAGAGAATGGCAGGGGAGACATAATGGGAATAGTTATTGAGCATCTAAAATCAATTTAGTTCTTCAGGAGCTTTTATGGAGTGGCAAGTAATATGTATGGCATCCTGAAGCTTGTCAGATTGATGCTACACCATTTTTTGGGTAAAAAAGCAAAATACATAATTAGAATCCATGAAGTAAACAGTTATATATTTCAGATTTGACAGATATATATGGTTATGTACAGGAAATGACCATGAATACAAACTCCGAGAAGTAAGATAGAAAATCAACATCTGTGCTAGTTGTAAGAGAAAACCCTTCCGACCATACACCTAATATTTAGTCTGAATTCCCTCCTCCCCATCCACCCCCTTTTTTTGCTAGTTTCATTTTTTAATGTAATAATTTTCAACTTAGATAAGAATATTGACATGTGTTGCTCATCCTCATGGACATGGAGAAGTCTTAGTGCAACTGTTTATTGAGGACCTTATGGACGATGTTCAATATTGTTTTCGTCAATTGTCCTGGATTCACTTGAGATTATTTCCAACTTACTAAAATATTATAACCTCACAGCATTTTTGCAGTTGATCCTTGTTTTTTAACATCATCATTCTACTTGTCCATTGAGTATATAGTGTCCTTCATATGTCAATTCATTGTGAGTTAGTCTTTATCCCATTAACTTAACTCAGATAATTAATCTACTAGTGTTTTTTTCAATATCCTCTTGCTTTTTTTTTCCTAGATAAGATATTCTGCATTGTCCCTATTGGTATGGCAAAGTATTGAGTCAGTTGTAGTAATTGGACTTTCCATGCCATCATAAAATAGACAAGCCGAGAGCATTAATCTTTTGGAACACCTTTGTTCCTCGTGCTTATAATCTTCCACAATACCCAATTTTGCTGTGTGTCTTTCTTCGGCCAGGGGGGGGAGACTGGGGGTTGGGGGTTGGTGGTGTTTGGTTGGTCCTCTTGCCATATGCTTTCTTTCTGAAAAAGGACCTCTTTTGGAGGAGTATATCGTATAGCATGAGTTTGGTTCTCTGCCTCTAGAACTTTGGTCCTTCACATGAGTAGTTGTAAGCCCTTAGTATTTAAGTTGTAATTTTCTTATGACATATATAATGGATTCATACAAAGTTTACATGTTCAGTGCCAACTAGTAAACCATGGATTATATGCTTATCTGCATCTTTTTATTTTAAACCTTCAGGATCTCTGGACTAGTATTATCTATGCCTGTCTCATTTTGCAGAATATATTATTAAGCTTTATTCTCCATTGCATGTTGTTTTCTCATTTATATTACAGTTTTAGCCTTAAATTAATGCTTACATGTAACATCTACATGATGCATAACGGTTTTTGTGCTCAGACAGTGCAGGAGAGTTGCTAGTGTCTATTGTATAATATTCCCTTCAGCTTCATTAAATGATGTTCCTGGAAGTATAATGATCAAATAGGAATATATTTGGATAGAATGTTGCAAAAAAAATTTTCCCTTTAGGTTGCCTTTCAGGTACATACATCATTTTCATCATACCCGAAGTATCACCTGCAGAGTATGCAGTCATGTAGGATGTAAAAGGAGCTTTCACAGATAAATTGCATTTTGGTTAGATGTTATTGGCCAGAGATTGAGGGAGCAATTGATCATCATTGCATTTAGATATATGACCACCTATATTGGGATAAGCACAGAATTATTTATAAAACAGAAATGAATACAATTGAATGTAAAGATGATGCATTTGAGTATGTGCAGAAAATGAATTAGGAAGATCGTCAACTGCCAGAATTGGATGACATATTTTGGCTGAAATTGTCAGTTTTCTGCTTAGAAATATCAATATAAAATTCTGGGCTACCAGATTTGCAACTGTTATTAATCAATACTTGATTAATTGTCTTTTGGTCCATGGAAAAGTCAATACCAACCTTTGAAACAGATTCTTTATTTTTTTTCTTTTCCAAAATGGGTGATAAGGAAAATTTGGATAGAAAGAGTCCTACTTCCAAAGAGTTTGAACGTGTCTGTTTCTACAGTTTAAGAGGTTACAAATTGTGTTACACTCTACTAACTTTAAATGCTTGGAACAAAGCCACTAACATCACTCAATTTTAGTATGTGGCATTCTTGATCGAGCTTTCCACACTTTTCCTCAATTTGTGTGTCTGCCTTTCGTCTTGGAGCCTGAACCTTTTAAGGGCAGCTTTTGCATTTTCTGACATTGGGAGTTCTACATCCACATCATGAGCTCCTTCTTATAAAGCTTGAATCCTGGTTGGTATTCTTGTATGCTTACTTTCTTTTTTCTTCTAGAAATTCTCTAATCAAGTTGGCAAATTAAGCTTCCTGCAACAAAGAAATCCTTCCAGCCTGTGAATAGCATTCATGAGGAAAAGGTCTAGTATACACCTAAAAACACGTAGAATTCTTCTGCGGACAATATTACTATTTATCTGTGGCTAGTAACAGTACGAACTCTATTTACCTCCTTTTATGATGTTTTGGGGACTCCTGCATCTTATTGTGTCTGTATCCTTCTCTCGCATAAACAAGAAATTGTGGTGTTTCCTTTTCATCAAGTGGTTTATTTGATTTTTCCTGCCTGAAGAGATCCACTCCATCCAACCCACCTGTCAGAAGGATTTCACAAGGCCAGGTGGTTGGGGGAACTATGCATGCATCTACAATCTGCAGACTTAGGAGTCCCTATGTGCATGATAACATGCATCCAGTATGATGATACTTTTGTGCTCACAGTTCAATTAGGATGTGACTAGTTTGTGTTTTCCGAAAAGGGCTCTTGAAAGTCTTTATGCATGATGAGATGCGAACTATTGCGTTGGATGTTCTGGATTCATTTTTATATGTCGTCTTAGATTCTTCAGTCGTTTCACTTAGCTATCTTTAGTCCTGTTTTGTTTGAGATAACGCTGATGTACTTTGTCATCTAATCCTCTACGCAGGTGTTGTTGGTGTGACTCCATAAATAGCTAGCTTTCTTGGGATACGAAGATCACTCTAGTAAGTGCTTTATGATGTTTCAAGTTTGATGTAGAGTTGGAATGGAGCGGAAGAATGTCCTATTGCGAAGAGCAACTGGTTTGTGATATGAAGATGTAATTAGATACCATATGAATAAATTTGAACCTATGTGTACGCTGAAATCAAGTGGGACTCTCATATTTTCGACTCCATTGCACTGGATTATTAATGTTTTACTATTTTTGTTTAATAGTTACTGCCCCTAAATGACATTGCTTATCATTTTAGCTTCACTAGCACATCAGCCTGAACTTAATATTAATTGGATTAGAAGAGAGTACTTGTGTTTGAATTCCATTCCCCTCCCGCTAATAGACATTGCAGAAGTTATGCTCGCTCATGAAGCTAAAGTTGTGTTAAATACGATATGATTGTGTCCGGACTGTGTGATGTGATCTCTCTGTCACATGACTTAGACTGAACGGTGCAGAGAAGCATGTTCAAATCCTGTAATCAGTTTCTTATTTCGGCAGAGCTTTGCACTAAGATCTCACTTTATGCAATAATTTAATAAGAAAACGTAAACTATTGAATATTGAATGCTTAATTTCAGCAGGCATTGGCAAAACATTTGGTTCGTTGAAGTGCATCTGCATTAGTATTAGTTAACTGTTGTTTAAGATTCTAATCATCATAAACAGATATTAATTTAGGTTGAGTTATCTGAGACAAAACGCAGAAAAATATTTAACTATCTCAACCGTAGTTCTGTGATTCTGGCTAGTGCAACAGAATATCATGGAACGAGTGGTGGTACTTACCTTTTGCAACCCTAAGACCTTTAAAAAGATGGATTCTTTTATCAAGTGCTTGAAAGGACAGGAGACATGTATGGTTGGATTGTTTATAATAAATCTTAAGTCAAATTGAGAACCAACGTACATCTTTATGTTCTTAAGCATTGATAAACAATCAAGCTATAGTAGCAATGGAGACTCGTGTTGAAGAACCTCAAGAGGTATGGAGAGGTAATATCCAATTAAGTTCTGCCATTAGAAATTTACTGGTTGTGTTAAAAAAGCTGTCACTAAGTCTGGTTCTATAACTACCCTTTTACCATACACAAGAAGCAACGTCTAGTGAAGAAACCAGAAGTAAAATATATTATCCTCTTGGATACTACAGTAGGCATAAAACAAGAGAAATCTGTTGTCTTGTTATCATAGTTCTAAAAACCAACAGAGATAGGTCATCTTCTTCTTCTATTAAAAAATGGACATGCATGTTCCACGAGTGCCCAAACAACCAACTGAGCATGTTGTTGGTATCTATCAGTATTTGGAATGAAAGGTGAAGTGGTAATGCATGTATGGTACAGGAGTTGGCTAAAGGTCAGTATCGTCAACGGGAGGTGATTAAAACTACTTCAATTGGATTTCAGATCTTTATCTTCTGCTTTCATTTGTGTTGGTTAGTCACATCTCCCCCAAGTGTTTCTCCAACACATAATACTAACTGAAGCGCATCACTAGATGTTGAATATCTTGCTCCACACTGAAATAGTTCAAAAGATACAAATCTAAACCTCTTTAATTTCACCATTCAGAGCTAAAAATTAAAGAAAGAAGAGAAAAACGTATAACCCTTTTGTTTATTTATCTGTCTATTCATAAATAATTAAACAAGTATTGGTACTCTGTGTAGTGGTGACTTGCCCCATTAGGAGGCAAGTACCAAACCAGAGGGAACAGCGTAACAGTGGCGTTGTTGCACCACCCTACCATACGTGCTTCGCACAACAAGCCAACCTTAATTTATTTGTTACGCCAAGAATCTTCGACCTCATCAAATCTCATTCTTGACTTTGTCGATTCTTAGTTCATTAATCTTTTTAATTAGAGGTCTTTGCAATAAATTTATCATGAGAGTTGTAAAGATTGATCAAATGGATCATTTGATTGTAACTTTTTTTCGGTTCAGGGTGTCCAATTTAGAGGAATAAGCAAGCTTGAAGCTTGTTGGTATTGTAAATCCATATTCGACGTATATAGTACCACTTTTTTATTCGTATGTGATTATAACTATTTTCACTTTATTTTTTTTTCTGACAAAGAAAAAGGAATATTCAATACCTACATAACAGGAGATTAGCAATACCACTTATGGTGACCATGTTTACGGCCAACTAAAGACAAAATTAAGAACATTGATGGCTTCTTGTAATTGTTTCTTGAGCCTTATCTTGGACTTATATGTATATCTAAATGGATTAATTTTACTTTGCAGGTACCCTTTTATGTTTTTATCATTTCTCACTTTGCAATTTTGACTTTTGTTTTGGAAAATTTGCATTATAAATTTATCAAATTATCCCGTATCATTCCAATCGCTCATATAATCAAGCTGACAAAAGATGTACGCGTCTTTTTTTTTTTTTGGATTTTTTTTTTTGTTTTGCGTGGGGCGCCCGGGGGGGGGGGGGGGTTGGGGGAGGATTATTAATGTCTAATGCTAATTTTCACCATTGAGAAGCATGAGTTGCGTGGTCTATAGGTGCAGATATTCTTTATATAGTTAGCATAGTAGTATGTTAGATGAGATTCATTTTGGGATAAATTAGTTAGTTTAAGGGCAAAATATTCAAAATAAAATAAAATTTTAAGACGTAACATGACACTAATTGATAATAAAAGCCGACGTAAGAAGTGAGATTCGTTTTCAGTGTACAAAGTAAAATTAGTCATATCTAAATTACTCAAATAAAATAGAGTCCGAGACCATATATAGCTCATAAGCAAGTAGATAATTGAACATAAAACTAGTGGTTTAAAAAAACAAAAAGCAAACTAGCATTCCATTTCGGAATCTTTATATACATAAATAAAAACTGATGTTCAGACACAACTGTAATTTTATTTATATTCAAAACATAAGTAAATGTATTAGCTTATTTGTAATGAATTTGCCAACCCATCTGACCACCACATCGGCTGCTACAATTTACTTAGAAGAGGACCAGCCACATGCAGCAGAAAATATAATTATTATTTGAAGTCAAGAAACTTTTCTTATAAGGTAATTTTATTAAGTAACCTAATTTTCATAAGTGTAAAGAGTTGGTGTTAATTATCTTAATATTTCGGGGCTGGGTAAGAAGAAAGGTCAAAAAGAGGTGTCTATGACAATAGCTATAAAAGTACATAAATGAAGAAAGCAAGGGACTTTGATGCTTAATTACCCAAGTAGAGAAAATGCCAACTTGGGTAGATAGCAAGTAGTTCTTGATATTCAAGAAAATGAATTAGAAAAATCAAAAAAGCAAGTAGTTCTTGATTAGTACGGGTTCTGGCAACCAAACCTATCTGCATCTAGCTTACACACACACACACACACACACAAAATTAAAGCATGAATTAACAGTGAGAGTTTTTTCGTTTGACCACTTTAGTTCCCAAAATAATCATTTCTCTATAGTCTATCTTTTCTAGTTCATTCTGCTATTCGTTTAAAGGTACCACACCATTAATTGAATATAAGTTGTTAGATCGTGATAATTATAATATCTCAAAACTCCTCAACTTCATCTTTTAAATTATATTCATTCTATATTCTGGGGTACTGTAACGTGAAATTAATTACTCATAAATACCGTGTGCCCCTAATTTCCTCGTAAAAATGCCTCCATTGAATTTTTAACCCCATGCCACTAGGCTAATAACTCAGTGGTCAGAGAAGACCTTTGAGGTCTCTCCCTGTCGTAGGTCAAGGATTCAAATCCTTTGCGGCGGTTAAGCATTTGGGTATGAGAAAAGGGGAGTACGTAATATTTGGGGAGTCACACCCCAAATTACATGTAGAAAATAGTTCAGTGCTTCACCTGTCATATCATTAGAAATCTTATCCTACTTGTGTGAGACAAAATATATTTGTAATACAATTGTGATTGTTCAAAAAAAAAAAAAATTACTCCAAGAGTATGCATGATTGTTAGGTATACTACATTAATCCAGTCAGGCTGCTAATGATGTTCGTGATTTGTGCCTAAGCAATAGTAAACCATAAATATCTGTTACTCTTAATTGGATTTTTCTTGCATGAATAGATTTATACTCCCATTTGTAAATCTTATAGTCTAAATAATAAAATTGATGTAACTTCACTTCAAATATAAAGAATATTTCTGGGGAATCATAAGGGGAGTTGGTATACTTCCTCTAATATCCACCTCGATTGAACTACTTTTATCGTCTGCATTTTCTTTGCAGAAGGTGGTCGATGAACACTATGTACCATTTACATGATCTTTTCGAGTTGACCCTCAACAACTAAATCGAGAGAGCGTAAAATATCAGGAAAACTGTGGGTTTCACAATTAATTAATCATGATTTATTGTGATGGTCAACTAATCTATGTAATGATTGATATGAAATTATTAAAGCACCATATAAACTAAATTGCAAAATGAAAATGTTTAATGAATTTTTAAAGGTAATATAATCGTATAATCCACCATATATTAGATTAAAATCAGCTTACTGCTTAACCACTTCTAAATCGTGATTTGGTTTTAGATTCTGTTGAAGGTGGATGCCTTTCAATTTTTTTGCAACAAGTTGGCAAATTATTGAATTGACATAGCACAGCATAAGATTTTTATTAAAGAACAAATTCTTGGATTTCGAAACAGGTGTAATATTTGTCATTTTTAGACAACTCATTCAGATAATGTATTCTAGCAATTGTCATTTTTCTTCTCGTAAACAGCACCTAACCGGATTTGCCTTCTCCTTTACATATTTAATCCATCCTAAAATAATCTTTAACTTGCAAAAAAGAGCTGGAAAAGCTACAGAACAGAAAGGAATATAAGGCCAATTCAATGCTGTTTTTCTTCTTTCCTTCTTTTTCCTTTTCTAGGACATAGCCAAGCATATCATACTTTTTGTTTCACGTTGTGGGATTAACTAATCAAGTTTGTCATCTAGTATAACAATATCGCCTTCAATCTCTATGTGAGATTTGGGATTTCTTCTCAATAGATTTTGATTTTTATAAAAATTTATTTTGGAAAAGCTAAAAATCAGCTACTTCTAATTTTAGTTTAAAAAATCCAAAAGTATGATAAAAAAACAGTTGAGAACATCACAAAATAAAATTTTTAAAATCGAAATCTAAAAGCAAGTACAAAAAAGCTATTAAGAACAATCCCTTAAAATTGTGAAAATAAATTAGATACTGACCAAATCAAAAGTTGTTGAGAATCAAATTTGAGAGTTCAAATTTTTAAGTTATATTATGTCAAATATTCTCTCTTAATCTAATTCACAGACAGATTATACATAAATATGTGATTCTATAATTCCTCTTCAAGTAATAAGAAATTTATAAAAGTAGCATAAAAAAGTATTGAAAAGTTCCGCCTTAACTGGCTCATTTAGGTTTGGCATATAATAGGTGAAATTATTTTTTTTTCGTAACTATCAACGCCAGATAATGTCACCATCTGCCTTAAAAGTGTGGACATGTGATGTACAAATTACATAACAGTGAGCTGTTTAGCTGCTTCCAGAATAATTAATTAGTTCCAGGAATAGTTGAGTAGTCCATCCATGGGGATAATTCACTCTAGTAAATCCAAAAAGAAGGTGATGCCTTGGAGAGTACCGCAAGAAGTTGCTGCATTACAGATCCTGACATGATCAAATTTCATTGCTTCGTCATTGGGGGATCATCTGTCAAAATTTTTAAGATGCTTTTGTCATTGTTCTATCTAGCAAATTGTTGTGTGATGACACCGAAATGCTTCATTTTGCAAATGAGCAAGATGGTTTATTCCTAATTGGTTGATTTTCTATTCTATATGCTTCCCATCAAGGAGTGCAAAAACAAGCTTTAACCAATCGAAAATTTGAAGAATTGGTTTTATTTATAGCGTTAAAGCTAAATACTTTTTGCCCAATTGGTCTATATTTATGTCATATACAACTAAACATTTTCATGTACGAGTGACGACCCAAGAAAGATACCCATATGGTGCAAAGTGCGCACAGTCTCTTCACCACCTCAGCCAAGAAGCCAACTTGATAATATGGGCACTTGTGTGTGTGAGAGAGAGTGTCCCTACCTTAAGCTAACATCTCCCACCAGCTTTGGACGTGAGAGTGGGAAGAGAAGACAGAGACAGATCAAAGAAATCCAATTTTATCGTTTAAGATAATAGTAGATGAAAAGGCAGTTGTGGGTTTGCTTGGAAGCCACCGAATCTCGTTATTTTGCCTCACTATTGCCTCATATTTGAATCTCTCTATCACACACACACTGAGGGAGTGAAGTGTGTGTATTTGTGTGTGTGTGAAAATAGTAGTACTTTTCTTGAAGTTTAAGAAGACATGGAGTGAGTGAGGTGGAGCATGCTTTTAACGTGCAATTCCTTACCTTTAATGGTTGGATTTATCCGTGACTTTCGCTGGAAAAATTGTGTAGAAAGAAAGTGTGAAACCGAATTAATTAAAACGTTATTAAATAACTTGCTTTTCAGCTACTTCTACCCTATTCTTGCATCTCTCTTTGATCAGTTACAACTCTCTTTAACAATTGTAATAATTCCTTTTGCAATTACTGCTATATAAACTTGCTAGTGTAACATATATGCTCTATATAATTGCAATTCAGTTCCATTTAGTACAATGTTTTAGTAACTCTTATGCATCTAAAAAGTTTATTAAATATGCTAATCTATTTCATTAGGGGTTAATTGAACTTCTGCATAAATTAATTCCAAAACAAACTCTACACAAAACTGACCGTCCAAGGGCGTTGAATGGATTAGTTAATTTGAACCAAAGAAGTTTGACATATTAGGAATACTTTTTAGAGTAATTGTAGTTATTAACAAGGAAAAATACTTTTCTTTTTCCAAGTTGGAAATGAATGGAAAGATTAATTGGTGGCCACAAACGAACACATAGAAATTGTTCACGAGGCTGGCTTTTGACTCCAAACACTTCCTTACCATTCACTATACTCTATATATATAAACTACAACAAAACCCCACCATCACTCACTCTATTTTCTCATCACTCTTCACTTAGCTAGTTACTTCACTTCTCATTTTCCCCTCTATTTACTCAATTTCTTTAACTATTTTTGTCATGGAATTTATGGATGCCTTGGAAGAGTTTTCGGGCTCGAATGATCAATCCATAATTATCAAAGGCAAACGTACCAAGCGTCGCCAAAGGCCTTTATCTCCGGTTGGTATGGCGACCATGGTCACATCCTCATCCTCAAGTGGTGGTGGTGGCGGAGATGATCAAGGTGGTGGGAGAGATGGAGAAGTATCAGGCCATATTTATGCATTAATTCCACCTTCTACTAGTGACATATCGATATCGGCCACTAGTACTGATCAAGAAGATGAAGACATGGCCAATTGTCTAATTCTTTTGGCACAAGGAGAAAGTTGTAGAAAACAAGTTGATCAAGATCATGAGACCAAGATGGAGGAGAAATTCAGTAGTAGAAGATTCAATGAAATGGTCAGTTCTACAACAGGTGGAAAAGTTGGTTGTTTTGTTTATGAGTGCAAAACATGTAATAGAACATTCCCTTCTTTTCAAGCTCTAGGTGGCCATAGGACTAGTCATAAGAAGCCTAAGATTATAACAGAAGAGAACAAATCCACAATTGTTGCACCCCATCAAGAAGAAGAAGAGGAACAAGCAGGCCAATTGATGGATAAGCCAAGTCCACCTCATTCTGTTCAATCAACCAACAGCAAATCTTGTGCTGCTACTACTAGCAACAAGGCCGCCAAGAGTCATGAGTGTTCGATTTGTGGAGCAGAGTTTGCATCAGGACAAGCTTTGGGAGGTCATATGAGGAGACATAGAAATCCTACGACAACTAAAGTTGCCATGATTCTTGAAACAAGCCCAGGTTATGATCGTCATGATGAGTCATCATCCCATGATCATGTCCAAAAGCCAAGGAATATTTTTCCACTGGATCTTAACCTACCAGCTCCTTCTGAAGATGATCTTCACAGGGATCTGAAGTTTCATTTTTCGTCCAATCAACAACAGCCTCTTGTGTTCTCAGCGCCTGCCTTGGTGGATTGCCATTACTGAGAGGGAGGGGAAAAAAAAGGAAACAAAAATTGTTGATAGTTATAGTTGAATTATATCCAATTTGAATTATGACAATTAATTGTTATTAATCAATAATGATATTTATCTATTAATTCTTACAATTGCTTTTTAGTTTGTTTAGTAATCTGTATGTTTCCGATGTTGATCATCTACTTGTGCTGAAGTTGAATACTTGGAGCAAGTGGTTAGTGTACAAGTTTGCCTTTCATTCACGAAATGTGAGTGAGAAAAGGCATCTTTTTGTCTTTTTTCTCTTTAATTGTCCTTTTTCTGACAATAAATACTAGTTAAATATATAATTTTTGTTCTTACTTGAGAGGAAAAACGATGTATGACACCGTGAGAAGGAAATTTTTTCCTTTAATTTTTTTGAGTTTTTTTTCTTTTTTGTTCGGTAGCTAGGAATTTAGCATAACCAGAACCACAACCAGAAGTCGTGGATTAGGTTCTTTTTGTTTCCTTTAGAATATACCTAAATTACGCAACTGGAAAAAATTGAAATTTTTTTGGGTTTTATTTTGTTGTTTGTTTTGTGTGCGTCTCTGTGTGTGTGTGTGTGTGTGTGTGTGTGTGTTTTGGGGGGTGGGGGGGGGGGGGTGGCTTTTAGTCTGGTTAACTAAACAACAAAGAATAAACGATAGGATAGGAAAGATAGGTTGGTAATAGCCAGGTACTCTTATGTATGCATAATCTTTTATGCATGTATATGTATCTTTAACAAATTCATTCATTTTAGACCGAACAATATTTTCAGTTTGAGGCTATTAGACATTATTAATTTCTCAATTTATGATGGCTTTACTTCAGTTGTAGCTCTCACCCCACCAATCACACCTAACTATGTTAAATTGCCATCCTCACTTTCCAAGTTGATTTCTTAACTAACTAAAACTAACTAAAGCATCATCCATCGACATATACCAGAAATAGGTACTGCAACCACACGTCACATATGGTTGGATATGAGGTCTAAAGTTGAAGCTCACATGTCCACTCTTTCCTTTTGCTCCTGTTAGCTCACTGGCAAATGAACTTGAATTAGGCCTATTGCTTATTAATGTGTGAAGAATTTGGGTGGTGGTGCATCACTACTTTTTAGTAAGTTCATGCAAGTTAGAAGGATCTTTCATGCCTACTATACATCACTAAAGTTCAGCAATCAACAAACACTACATCAGCTTATCACTACTTTTAGCAAGTATTTGTAGGGCTACTTAGCTGATTAAACTAACTAATTAAACAACTACTCAACGTTAGATCTTAGTAGAGAAGATGGAGTTGATAAACTAAATTGTTCTTGGGAGGGTGGGGGGAAGTTTGGCTTAATTGATTAATATTCTTAATCTCATCAAAATAATTTGTTATATGCAATTTTAATTAAGTGGATATTGTTGAGGAATCATGTGGACACATAGCGTGAGAGACGTCCAAACAACATTACGAGAGTGATTAGAGGATTCAAATGAGATTTGCACATGGTAGTGGCCAAGCATACTACCCTCTAATCCTAACCTCCATATATTTTATTATCAAATAATTACAATAAAAAAAACTAAATTTCCATTTAATGTGTTTTAAAAAGTCTTCTTATTACTGTCCAGCAGCCTGGACTGCTTTCCAGGCTGCTGGACAATTACAAGCACATTACTTTACCAAAATAGCCATAGTGAGCCCTCTTGTTCTTTTCATTTTCAGTTTAGAGCAAACTCACAATAAGTTTTCAAAATTCATTATATCATAAATCAAAATATAAGAAGAGACACAACCAAACAATAAAAGAACAAGTCAAGTAGCGAAAATGAACAACAATATGGAGTGCATTTTAGTAGTGGAGAAACACTTTATCAAAAGTCAATGGAGATTTACTAAAATTACTTCAATAAATTGCATACAAAATAAAAGGGCCATTTTATTAATGTATTCCAAATCATCTTTAAAATCAACAAAAACAATATTCGACAATCGATAGTGAGTTAGTGACAATGATGCAAAGGCACAGTAGTGCAAGTCATGTGTCTACAACTTCCCTTCATTACAAACCATCATGTGAACAACTCACAAAATGTTTGCTTTGAGGTGGCTTTCTTGCCAACTTGACAGCTGGTTGGTTGTGAAAATTGCAGGCATTCTAATTTGAAATATAAAAACTGTGTCCAACAATTTTAGGTTGGGGGTGTTTTAGAGCAATTTTTTGTGGCCAAAGAATTTTAGAGGTCGAGTCATTACAATTTGAATATTCGACACTCACTATAGATGCTTTGTTGTGTGTGTGCGCGAGTGTCTTGATATAAAACTAGTCATTGTCGAATGATGCGCACATTTGCATGAAAGTTGTTATGAGCCTGTTACTTGTCCTGTCGCTAATCCCCTCGCGGAAAAATGCCATTTGCCGGCCATTGTATAAGCAATATGGCTGCATTAGGGGCATAAAATTGCTTCTTCTTTCTAATTCTTGAATTTTCTGTTATTGAATTGTCTGGCCACGTTGTACTGGTACATTTGGTGCATCTAGAATCCTGGCTTGTGCCTAATTTTCCCTTTTTTTACCTCCTTTTATTTTTGCCTGATTTGGGAGGGGGTAATTTACTTTGAATCATCGTGAATAAGCAAAACAAGTAAAAATCCATGCATCTATTAACTATTATCTATTATATTAGAGTATCATATTCTATTATGATTATATATATATATCTATTATTATTACTATATAATATATTCATGTTTCTTCCTTTTTTTGTAGATCCTAATATACCCTTACATAATTCTATTATACCTAATCTACCCTTAATCATTCAGAATTGTTATTACATTACAACTCTAAAAATTGTAAATTTTCAATCGTCTCCAATCAGCAAAACACCGCAAGTCTCCAATCAGCAAAACACTGCAAGTCGTTCGGTTCTTTTTACAGATGTGGCCAATCCGTGACGACAACCTATAATCTGCGAAAACCACAAGTTAGTTTTACATTTTTTCGCCTCCCCTGATGTTTAATTTCTGGTGTTCTACACCTTAAGTTTATTTGCAGAATCTCGAAAGACAATAGCCATTCAACAAATTTTATGGAGATTTGTTGGATCACATAATCTGTCCCACCACACTAGACATTAAATATATATACAGACACACACACACAATCAATAGATCCAATATTCACTTAGTCAAAAGTTGCAGTCACACATTTTTTTCGCCTCCCCTGATGTTTAATTTCTGGTGTTCTACACCTTATGTTTATTTGCAGAATCTCGAAAGACAACAGCCATTCAACAAATTTTATGGAGATTTGTTGGATCACAAAATCTGTCCCACCACACTAGACATTAAATATATATACAGACACACACACACACAATCAATAGATCCAATATTCACTTAGTCAAAAGTTGCAGTCACAGACATTCAATTTTCTTGATGATGTTAAAAAATTTTCCGGGCTGGTCAGCCTCTCCATATTGATGTCTTGAAATACATTTGGACTTTGAAATTCATATACAGAAGAAGAGATAAATTCTTAGAATCATATCTCATTCCGTTGTCCACATACAAGTCTGTATATGATATAATTGCACATAATGGTAGCTATTTTTGACTTTTGGCTTTGAACAGATCACTGCTGTTTATTACTCTGTTAATAATTTTGCTATAGCATTTATGATAAAACTGCCAATCCCCTCTATTTGTCTAGAAAGTATGCTGCATTCTATAGGAAACTTAATATATATGAAAATGCAGAGTTGAGTACTGGAATTCTAAAGTTTTTCAATAATTTTAGGCATAGAGGAGACATTTAGTGAAGTATACAAATTAAGAAACGTAATACAAATGATAACTAGGAAGATCAACCTCATTCACTTGATAATCTTTAAGGGAGAATCAGGATAGTTTAGTTGAAGTTATTGCAGTTGATTATGCAATGCAGATGAAGAGGAAATGAGAGCCTAATCTTTTTTGCACAATTCTCTGCCTCTTCACACATTGTACAAAATCCCTGTTAGAAGTCATTAGGACGAGTGTTGAGGGACCGTGTAGCTGCTATGTTTAACCAAATATCAATTTGATCAAACTACAAAAATGATGGGACTTGAATTCACTTCGCACTGACATAAAATAGAAAATGTCATAGCAAAAGGACAAGATTCATTTCTGTCCCAGTGCAGCAGGGACAAAAAGCTCATCAAAAGTAATAGGATAAGCCAATTATATTAATCATATTACAATTTAAAAGCAAACTATTCCAGTTTATAATCTACTCAACATCATTCAAGACTAGAAATTTGTAATCATGAAGTTAATCACTTCTAACTCTAGAAGTTGTTGTGAATGCTAAATGAGGGATAGAAAGATAGAGAGTAGCCATAATTTTACTCAGGCAAACAAAAAAAAGCTTTGTTTGTATATAAATCAACTGTCAAAAAGAGCAAGCATTTAGACAATTACCTTAATGCTTAATGTGTGCTGAGCCATGAGACAATAAGCTATTGAATCCATTAGTGGCCTCTGCAGCAAATAATCAGAAATATTTGCATGACGAATTATTATCTAGGAACTAACAAGCTTGCTAATGAAAATATTAAAATGAACAACATTCATATTGTTGATATTGTTTATGAGCAGCATTATAGAAATCTCAAAAAAGGTAATTTTGATGGTTAATAGACACTCCAGATTAAGACATACCTTTCCAAAATAAAAATCTGTAGACATAAAGACACATGCAAAACCCCAGCATCAAAGTACAACAGTTCTGGTTTCACCTAACCTAACACAAAATTATGAAGACTTGAAGTTCATGTGTGACCGGACGTTAAAAAGCAAAACATGATTTACTCTCTTTTCATTTCCTTTTATTTTTTGAAATACTTTCTTTTCATTTCTTGGTCGAAATAAATTAGAGTCTGACTTAAGTTCTATGTAGTTTCCATCACAATGCACCTAGATAAGATATATTTCATAGTTACTATTTGCATGTTTATGTCTAATCTGACAACATTATGAACTATACATGTCTTTTGTTGGCTACAGATAAGTGTTTTAAAACCAGAAAATGCAAGGAAAGAATCCACAAATTTACATTTCAGGTTAGTCATTTAACTATATTTCTTTATTCACCAACTGTTTTTCCTTGCACCATTTTGACACTAAATATTCTAAATATAATACAGAAGTTGCTCGCAAGCGTAAATTGGACAAGATGAAAATGAAGTATGCCAGCTTATCTACCGAACAACGTCGTGAGAAAATACAAAAAGTTACAGAAGCAAGAAAAAATAGAAATTCAGGAAGAATAAGGGGAACTTCTGTTATAAAACATGCAGCTTCCAAAAAACCCAACACTACATTACTACAAGCTGCAATGAATCCAAGTCAATTCGAAGGTTAGTATTATATGTATCCACAAATTTTTTAAGTCATTATTAAATCTATATTTCTGATTATTTATTCTTTAAATTTTTAATAGGTGAAATATCATATGATCCAGTCTGTTCAGAAGCACATGAATTGAATGAAATGCATACTTGCATGCACTGTGGTGCCAAAAAATTTGAGAATGAATCACCTACATTTTGTTGTGATAATGGAAAGATAAAGCTTCCTTGTCCTGAAATTCCAGAAGAACTGCATGATTTGCTGAACTTCCCAATTAGAAGAATCAGTTGAATTCCGAAGAAACATTCCGTGCATATAACAGTATCTTTTCTTTCACATCATTTGGGGTTAAATTGGATAAAGGTCTAGCCTCTAACAAAAAAGGGGTTTATACATTTCGGGTTCAAGGGCAGATCTACCATGACCTTCCAGGTTTATTGCCAAACTGAAGATGGTCCTATCTATTTCCAGCTATATTTTTATGATACAGAAAATGAAATCCAAAATAGAATGAAGATACTTCCAGATGGAAATGTTCGGCAAGAAATTGTAGAGAAGTTGATGAAGATTATGGAAGCAAATCCATATGCACAATTCTTCCAAAAATTAAGAGATGTTCCTTCAATCAAGGATGTTCAAATTCACATTGCAAAAGATGTCAAATTGGATCAGCGAGTTTATAATTCACCTACAACAGATCAAGTGGCTGCAATTTGGATTGAAGGGAACAATCCAAATGTCCCGTATGAACGAGATATTATAGTACACTCACATTGTGGGAATAGATACCGAATTAAGTACTACTTTGGATGTTATGATCCATTACAAGTATCCACTTTTATTCCCTAATGGTGAGACTGGATGGCATCCAGACATTCAAAAAGTGGGTGCAAAGAAAAGTAATGCTTCGGTAAAAAAAAACCAGACACATTCACCAAGTTTCAAGTCTGCTAAAGACATAATCGATCGTGAAGAAAAAGGTATTTCTATCACACTACTAAGCTTAACTTTTTGTTCTCTCTTTTTTTTTTTTTTATAGGATTTGTTCCTCCTCCAACTGCCACTGCTTTAAAAATTAAACAATTATTTGGCATTGTGAGTTATCAATAGATCCAAAAGAAAAATAATCAACTTAGTGATATTTGGCATTATTATTATAAGTCCAGTTCTATTTAGACACCCAAAAAAAAAAAAAAATCAGCTATGGATATTAATAAACATTAATTTAACTCTTTACAAATTATTGCTTCAATTAAGGTTTGAAATTATTTTGATATCAGAAAATATTAGTAGTTTTATGTAGGCTAAATCTAATATTTAGAAACTTAGCCGTAGTAATTAGATTGAGTATGCTCATGTCTAACTTTTTAAATTTTAGGTTTTGTTTGATCTTCTTTATTTTGTTTTGGCTTCTCTTTTATTACCTTCAACGGTCAAAGAATGTCCAAATTCTTTTTTATAATTTGTCATACAAAGAACATACATAACCAGCTAATTACAAGTTATTGTTATACTAGATGAACATTTATTAGTCATTGTGTGTAGACGGACTTTTTCCAATACGGTAGCATGCTTTCTCTAATTTTACTTATTTAAAGGGCACATTTATATTTAGCAGAGATAGCATAAATATTGATCTTTTGGTTGCTTTTCAGAATTTTATCAAATGATATATAAATTGGAGGACTTAAGTATTCTATTAGAAAATGATATATAAATTGGAGGACTTAAGTATTCTATTAGAAACACTTCATGGATCCATTAGGGGGCATACTAAGTAGCTTCAGAAATATGACTACTAATATTTTAGATCATTTGGACAACATAGAATAGAGACCCAGAGTCTTGAATGAGTAATAAATTCTATTCCTACAACATATCGTCTTAACCAATATTACTTGCACTTAAATGGGTAAATATATGCAGATGGGTTAGAATAAAAAGTTTGACATGAGTATAGTAATGCAAAGTGAAGAATATATACATACCAATAACGATGCCTGTACCCCTAAGTTCATCAATTAGACATAACACTATATGAGTATGATGGTGTCATATGTGAGCTAATAGATTCCTATTCTACGTGTATACCAGTTGGTAGTTTT